>JAJKFJ010020972.1:0-115973 GCA_027382625.1 Tetmemena sp. SeJ-2015
TTTTTTATATACTGTGTATTTACTCTATGTCCTCACTTATCTCTATACACTCTAAGTAGAAATGATGATTATATACTTGAAATGATAAGTATGAAAGTGCAAATGCATTTTCCCTTGAAGGAAACTTACTTGAGTCGTCAATGTGCGATAGTCGCCGTGAAACGCTCTCTCGAATGATGCTATTGCGCACTTGTTGCATATGGGAAAAAGTAGAGAGAAGCTTGCCTGAAAAGTGGATAGTGTTTTAACTACCATACTTAAGTTTGACTTTTTGCAACTTGTATCTCTATATACAAAAATGCCATGAGTGGAAAACTAGTGATTCTGTTTGCCAGGATGTATGAATGATGTTAGCATGCATGACAGTGAAAATTTTTTGCAACACATAGTTTGCAGTGAAAGAGGGGCTCTAATAAAGTGCATAGAGTTCATCATCCTTTAAATAATGATCGATTAAATTATGATCAATTATAAGTATTGATTATTAGTTATAGGATTATTGGTTATTCATTATTAATGGAGTGATGAACTCTATCGCACTTTGATTAGAGCGACTTTTTCCCTGCAAACTATGTGTGTGCGAAATTACACTGCTCAGCATTAACATCATTCATACATCCTGTCAAACATGAATCACTAGTATGCCCCCTCATGGCATGTTGTATATAGAGATCAAGTGCAAAAAAGTAAAAACTTAAGTATGGGGGAGTAAATCATATCGCATTTTCAGTGAAAGCTCTCCTCTTACTTTTCCGATATGCAACAAATGCGCAAGTAGCATCATTCGAGGAGCGTTTCACGGCAATATCGCACTTGAGCGCACTCAATAATTACGCTATCAAATGGGGAAAAAGCATTTTCAAATCTTCACATTATCATTTCAAGATAAATCATCATTTTACTTAGGTGTATAGAGATAATGATGCATAGAGTAAAAACACAGTATATAAAGAGTATATGCTTGCTGCCTTCACCCCTATCGCAGTTGAAGTTTCGATGGGGCCCGGGCCCCCCCGTGAGATGTGAGGCGCACTTGCTTATTGTTTTGTAGTGATAATTTTTGCATTGAGTCTCTAATTTCCTTCATCGCATCCATGCTAATGAACCTTAGATAGCTATAGATATATGTTACCCCTTTTATATTTATAATTTTTCCTCGAAAATTTTTAAAAAATTTTAAATTTTAGTTCTAAAATAAACCCCCAAACCTAAAGGGGCCCAAAAATTGGGGGGTCCTCAGACAAACCTAAAAAACTAAAAAAAAGGGGGGAAATTAAAAGTGGCCCGGTAGTACCTTGCTCAACTTGTGAGCACCATTCCTCACTTTTTTCCCTCAACAAACACAGAGAGAAGAAGCACATCGCTGAGTACGTTATTGAGGATAAAACACTTTAAAGAGGGTGCCAGCTAATAGGCAAGCACGATCCCTTGAAAAGGGTTCAACTAAAAGGAAGCAAGGGGAGAAAAAAGGGGAAAATTAAGTTTTAATGGAACCTTAGGGGGAAATGGGTGTCAGAAAAGGTTTCAGCTAGTTTAAAAGAAAGGATTTCCATGCTTAGATTTTGAAATTTGGGGGAAATGTTTTTAAAAATTTTCTCCCCTTGCTAAAGGGCGAAGGAGACACCCAACAAAACAAAAAAGAGAAATTTTAAAGATCCCCCCTTTAAAAATCCCTTGAAAAGGGGAAGGAGAGAAGGGGGTTCCTTGGGATTTAAAAAACAAAACTGACAGTTTTTGGGGAGAGAAGCGGGGGACAAAACTTGGGGAACTTTTCTTAAACCCTTGCTGGTGTTCTTTATCAGGATTTAAAATGCCTTTTCGCCTTTTCCCAAATGGAGATCTTTTCCCCTGTTTTTCTTGAGGAAAGCAAAAGTGAGAGAATGTCTCCCAAAATTTGAGCAAGGTAGGACCCCCCACTTTTTTGTTTTCATATAGATCTTTGGTTTGTCTGAGTAAAACTTCCTTGAGGCTTAAAAGGAGATTCGAATTTTCCGTTAAAATTTTTTTTATCGCATTCAAAAAGTTTCTTCCCTCATTGATCTTGGGCAGAAATAAAAGAGGAGCATCAGGTGGATATTTTTTAACGCCCACCGACTTCTCAACTCTTGGCCTGGCAATTTAAAGCAAGCGTTCTTGCTCGAGCTCCCAAGGGGTTTAAGAGGGTCTCCCTTTCATTTAGTTTCAAACAGCATTTGTTTTGGTTTCGTTCCGAAAATTAGTTTAGCTTGTGTTTTTTAAGGTTGTACTTGTTTCTTAGCCCAGTTAAAAAATTATTTTTTTTAAATTAAAATTTTTAAAAAAGCAAAAACTATTATTTTTTTGCTGTTGCCCCAGGTTTCAGAGCACTCACGAGAACATCAAGTGCAAAAAAATGCCCGTCAGTTAATTTTATGTTTTTTTTTCCCTCTTTCTTATTTTTTTAATTTAATTAAACTTTTTTATTTTTTTATCTTTATTTTTCTTGATTTTGCTACGAAAATTAAAGTTCAAAAAGCATTTTTAAATTTCTACCCCAATTTTTTTTTTGGAACCAGTTTTTGGTAATTCCCACGTCAGAAAGGCTTTAAAAAATTGCTACTTAATTTAAAGGAAGCAATTTAGGAAAAAGGGGTACAATTAAGTTTAAAAAATTTTATTGCCCAAATTTAAATTTTAAAGTAAATTTGTATTAATTTTTGGAGCCACCAAAATTAAAAAAGGGGGCTCAATCTTCACAAAAATTGCACCCATTCGCTTTTGTTTCCCAGCTCTATTTTATTTTAAACCCGGGCAAACCCTTTGGGTCCAAATAAATTAAAAAAGTAAGACTTTGCTTGGGAAGGTTTGGATCAAAAATCCAATAAAATAATTTTTAAATTTTTAAAAAAGAAAAACGAGTAAATGAGCAAGAGGGTGGAAAACTTGAATGTTAACCGGGTTTTAAAAGTTGGAGCGCAAGAGTTGGCAATAGGTTCCGGGGAAAAAGGAAGACCCTACAGGTACCTTAATTAGAAGGTAAAAAACTCTCTAGGAGTAAAAATAATCTTAGTTTTTGGTTTTTTTTTTTCCCACAATGTATGGAACAAAGATTCGTTCCTCCCCAAAACAATTCTTTTCTGATGAGAAGGGAAACTTTTCAAAAAATCGATTTTCCAAGGGTGGAGAATTCCCCAAAATATCCTTTAGTCTCAGTCACTAAATTTTATAAGGGTGCGATGGGAGATTCCGGGGGTTTGTTTTATTTTTAACAAGGAAAAAATCTCAAACAAGTTGGGCCAGAACGAAAGGGTTTTTCTTTGGCGGGCCCCTTTCTTTTTTACGTGGAGTTTCCCCAAAAAGAAACATTTTAAAATGCACACGGAAAAGATTCTTTAAATTGAGGAGAACGACCCAAAAAACAAGGAAAAAGTTTCCACCCACGAAGGTTTGAGCAGGCCCGAAGAATATCCTACTTTTAGTTAAAATTTTAAAGTTTTTTAACCCGTGGGAGAGAAAAACCTTTTTTGGGGCGGAAACTTTTTAAATTTTTAAAAGAAAGGGAAAAAGGTTTTGAATAGGTTTTTACTGAGCAAAATACAAACAGGTCGAGGTTGAAAAAGCGTTTCCCATTATAAAAACTTTTGGTTCCGAAGAATTGGCCCTATAGAGCGGGAGCAGGTTCGAAAAATGAGGGAAAACCTAAAGGGATTTGGCCAACAGAAAAAATTAGAAAGGGGTTCTCTTAAAAAATCCCTTCTTCCCAGAAAAGGGAAAATGACTTTAAAACAAATTTAAATTAAAAACTTTTAAATATTTTCCCAAATATTCAATCTAACCCGTTTTTCTCGCACAAACTTTGTTTTTTTCTTTCTGTGGGTTTTTAATTTAAAAACTTTCCCATTAAAATCCTCGTTTTGTACTTAATATTAACAGGCCCTTAAGGGAAAAGTTAAACGGTTCTTAAAAGTGTCCTTTTTTTAACAAAATTACAGTAAACTCTTTCCGTTGAACCCCGGGGGAGTTTTGGAACATTAAAAAAGGAGTTTAAGGGGTTCAAAATAAAACGTATGCCCTTCCTTTTTCGGGTTCCTTTTTGGGCTTTAAGTACGGCGAAGGGGTTTTTCAACCCAAATAGACATTTTCACCTCTTGTGAAACTTCCTCTCTGAGCTTCTTAAGGAACCGCAAAATTTGCCTCTCACGTTTATAGAGCGAGGAATTTAAGGACACTAACCTTTTAAGCCTGAGTCTTTGCCGATTCCCGCAAGTAACGCACCCTTGGGAGTTTATTTATTTTTACTCGAAAAATTTTATTTTTCTTTTCTTCTTGTACCCAAATTTTCTTCCCGAAGGTGTTTTTGTGGGGAAACAAAACTTCGTCAGCAATGGGGGAAAATTCACGCTATCCCCTTTCAAAACCCCGGCTGGTAACGGGAAATATATTTTGATTTTTTTTTATTTTTAAAAAAAATGGCTTAGTGGGAAATCTTTAACGCCTTCACCTTCCGATTTTTACAGTTTTGTACGTTATGCCATTTTAACGTAGATGTTTTTCTAAAGTCCGGAGGATCTTAGATAAAAGGGAAAATTATTTAATTTGGGGAAAATTTCGCGCCCCACTAAAATCTCAACATTTTTGCGATGGAAATTTATGTTGGGAAAAGGGGTATTTCTTTCTTTATAAAAAGGTTTAAAAAAATTTTTCCTTAGGGCCCAAAAAGAAAAATGAGATAGGGTGTGGGAATTATTTTTGAGTAATTTTCAAGGTATTGATGGGAATTTTTTAAATATTAATAAAGAAAATTTAATTATACAAAACTTATTTTTTACTTTCTTTTTCATTTTTATGGGGTTTTGGGGTTTTGTGTTTTTTAAAAAATTTAAATTTTTTTGTTTAAAAAATTTCAATCCCAGAATTTTCTCTCTCAATTATTTTTAATCTTTAAAGGAAATTTAAAAATCCATTTAAAAATTTTAACAATTTAGAAAAAAAAGATTTTAAAACTTTTTCTCCTTTTAACCAAATTTTTAAAAGTCAAAAAATTTTCTAAAATTTCAAAAAAGTTTTGGGTTTAAATTAAAAAAAATTTTAAAAAGGGTTTTAAACATTTTTCTTTTCCTTTTTTTTAAGAATTTAAATTTTAGAGAGTATTTTCTAAGGATTGAAACAAGAAATTTAAATTTAAAAAATTAGATTTTTAAAAGGGATAAACACATTTGGGTTTAATTATTTTATGATCTTGATTATTTTTACCTAAAAATCCAAATTTTATAAATAAAAATTTTAGTTTATCTTCACAAATTGTGACACTAAAAACTCTTAATTTGTCTATAAAGGCTTGCGAATTTTACCTAACAACCCATTTTTTTTTAACCCGGGGTTCAAACCAAAAAAGGCCCAGTTTAAGGGCTAATTGAATTAAATTTTTTTTAATTGGGCGAAAAATACTTGGGTCCCCTTAAAATTTTTTTCCTACTTTTTTATACAAAAATAACCTTTAGGTGAGTAATTTAAGGAAGAAGGATTTTGCTAAATTAAAGTTATTAGGAAATTCAATGCAAAAATTATCCGCTTTTGAGAATTTGACTATAATCTACATCCTCTCTGAATTAGAGTGAATCTTGATCTGGATTTAATTGGGTTTTATTGCCTTCTTCTTGAGTCTTCTTTAGCAATTTATCAAAAGTAAAGTCTGCATAGGGGATCCCCATAATATAATCAGGAATTGGAGGCCAGTATGGTACCCTATAAGTATGATCGAACTAGAGTATGATGGGTTTGAAGTAGGTGAATTCTGCTTTTGGAAAGAGAATACTCTTTAAGGCACTTATTGTAATAACTGGCTAGCAAGATTTGGATACTTTACCATAAATGCCAAATTAATTTAAAAAATGAAAGCCATTTCATTTTACCACGTGTCAAAAAGTAGAGGTGGGATCTTCATAAACCTATTTAAATAGGCCAAATTATTTCTAAAAAAATTTACCTTTGAAATTATATGAATTTTTTAATTGTCTGAAGTTTAAGAAGCTTACAATACCAAGGATTTTTAAGAATAATAAGCCAGCGAAATTACATTCTTACTTTTTTGTGGTTGAAGTTAAGGATGCTTTTAGAACTGAAATAAATTTGAAAAATCTCTTTAGATTTCTTGCTCTGTGAATTTAGAGCAAAGTATATTTTGGCAAGAGAGATTATAGTGAGACAACCACCACTAAAGGCCCCAAAACGTAGTCAGTTTTATCATGCCCAAAATTATTTATTTTTTTTTCTTAAATTTTTGGAAAAAATTTTTTATCCAAAATAAATTTTTTAAAAAAAAAGGGGTTTTAAAAAAAATGAAATTTAAAATTTAAAAAGGGTTTTCGAGCTTCTTCTTATTCGAATATAAAAAAATACTTAATTTTTAAAATCTTTAAAGGATAATTATTTTCTAAAATATACATTAGTGCGAACTGAATAACTCTCTTGCACAATTAAACAAGCTTCACAACAATTATAATTGAATTATTAAACTTTTATTAAATTCTTATTGAATATAAAATTTATTTAGTTATAAATCGATTCTCAATCTTTATATATCTTAATTTCCACGTATAAACCTTTTAATTATATAAAATATATCTATTTAGTTTTCAATACTTAATAGAATTATAAATTCTAGCAGAGATAGATCTAAGTTATTACTCACAAGAATAGCCCTTTAAATGGAATAAACCCGTGTAGATTCAGTCTAAGATTCAAAAGAATTCATAACTCAAAGAGAAAATTAAAGTTTGAATACTAGAGAAGAAATGAGTCCATTATTGAGTATAGTGCAAAGTTCTTGTAGTACTGAAAACGAAGAGTGTCTCTTTGAGATAGACGGATGGATTAGAGTGATAGAACTCTGGGTGAAGGTATGCAGGCCTCAGTCTACAAAATTTAAATTATTGATCTACAACATCCGCATTTGAAGCCCTAGCTCAATTCTAAGGAAAAGCTGCAATTTCCATTAACTCAAAAAAGGGAAGTTCTATGCCTTAAAAATTTCAAATGGACCAGATCATAATTAATTCATGAGAAAGGAGTTCCAAACTTATGAATAGATATCAAACATCATATTGAATTCAAAATGATTAGGAGAGACTTAGTAAACAAATTAAAGCTTATTGCTTTCTTGAGAATGGAGAGATCACCAAAATAAGAGCTGAAGGAGAAAAGAAGGACGAGTTCAATAATCCCGACAGTGTATCGGGAATTATAATGGACTTATTAGAAGGTGCTGATCTCTTTTCATTCATTCAAGAATTCAAAGATTAAGTGGACTTGAAATCCGCAGTAGAGATATTCCGGAAGATCGTAATATTAGTTGATGATTTACATTAGAAATTTAACCTGGCTCACTTAGATTTGAAGCTTGAAAATATTTTGCTAAAATATAAGCCATAAATCTCTTCGAATTTCACCCAGTAAACCGAACAGAATGAAAAAGAAGAAGAGATTGAAATTCAACTTTGTGACTATGGGTTCAGCAGTTAAACAAGTTAATTTCAAACTCAAGCTAAAGGTACTGATGGCTACAAAGCACCAGAAATTTATGAAGTCGAAAGCCTGAGATAAAAATCATATGATCCTGTTAAAGGCTGATATATTTGCTCTAGGCGTAATTCTGTTTATTCTGATTTTTAAATCTCCTCCTTTTTGCAAAGCAACAAATCAAGACCCACTTTACAAACAGCTTTACAAGAGGGTAAACAATTTCAAGTACTTTTTCACTCTACACCCTGGAACTAAAGAGCTTTATAAAAACAATGGTATACCCATTCCAGTTATAGAAGCAATCATGCTTTTGTTAGACCCTAATCCTTTGCTTAGACCGAGAGCGGTTCAGGACATTTTGGATATAGAATTATTCAAAGTAAATTTGTAATGATAGAATAAAAAATTATAACTCATATATTATCCTAATATAATTTCTTTGGAGTTATCAACCTGGTGTAAGAAAACTTAATGTGTAAGTAGCAAATTAAATTCAACTTTTGAAAGCTTTGAAGAAGTACTCAAGTGCAAGGAAATGAGCTTTTCCGATTCCTTCTTGCTTCATATCTTCATTATATATTGTTAGTAAGCTCTTTTTATTAAGTGCCATCTACTCTACATCTCCATCTTTGCTGATTGTCTTAAATCCATGGATAACTTCGTCTTCTTGAATTTCACTAGCTAGCATTTTCTAGATAAATTGATGCCAATCATTTCTAAGTAAATTGGTTTACATTAAATACAGTTTATCATCTGCACTAATCCAAGCTCCACGATCAACTTCTGTCCATTGAAGCTTCAGCTCTATATCTTCCTTTTTCTAGTTGATCTTTAGAGCATAGAAAAATATCACATGAGTAGATCTAGCTGGCTCATAGCTAGATCTAATGTCCTTGTAAGAAGCACTTTCAATAGCTGCAAAGGGATAGAAATGACAAACTTCCTCCCCCTTGAAAGTATATATGGCTCCATTCGAGACACTTGAAGTTCTTTGGATATATTTTCTAATTAATATAGTCAAAAAATAGTAGATATCAATTTTAATCCCTGTCTCTTCTTCGACTTCTCTCAGACAAGCATAATCTAGTTCCTCTCCTACTTCTACACCTCCACCTGCCGCTACCCATGCTTTAGGAAAGAAAGCCATCCTCTCATGTCTGCGAGTAAGAAGGAGGTTATCATCTTTGTCAAATATAAGAGCGCATGATGCCACGTTAGAGTACCTGCTTGATATTGGAACAGGCAAGTGCTCAGTTTCTTAGCATCTCCATCTGAATCTTCTGTTTGGACAGGTATCTGAGTGGATCAATTTTATATTGAAAGTCTCACAGTCTGGGTGGATTTTAAAGTAATTATAGTGCTAATCTGTAATATCTGATTTTAGTTTTAATAGCTCCTCTCTAAGTAGGGATTCTTCCCATGTTAAAGATTGATGTGTACTTATCGATTACTCAAAAATTGATTGTTATAAATAATTTTTGGTTTATCGCAAAGCTTTGTTATAGAGAATTTCAACTAGCTCTAATTCTTAGTTTGAAATGTCTTCTTTCTGGTAGAGACTATCTATCAAGCATTAACCTCTTCTCATAGGATTTGCAAAATCAAAACCCTCCAGTTATTAAACATTAAGACTAAGAATAATTTTTCCATCTTAGCTTTTAAAGTTTACTAAAGCTGAGCCCTTTAGATTTTTAAAGACGCCTTCAAAATCTTATCCTTTCTTTTTGTCTATCACGTCTTGCTAATCTTTCCTTTCTTGTCCTGATGGTTAGTTTCCCATTTCTATTTTTAAAACTAAGAAGATATTGATTCAGACTCATGGGGAATATTTTATAATTTTTAACATATGAAAAAAGCTAAATTTAGTTTTATATTATTTCATATATAGATAGATAGTAGAGGAGATTAGATCACCACGATAGATTCTCCGTCGAGTAAATTAAAATTAAGACAATTTAATTTGGAAAAATACTTTATAAAATGTCCTTGCCTTGTAATCTGACGAAGTAGAGCACGATGAAAATAAGCATTATAAATACAACTACTCCAGCCATCGCCAGGAAAGCGATTCCCAGAAATTTATTGTTCCCTCCGAAGGCGTTTACCTCTGACAGGTAAATGTATTTCTTTCCATCGAAGCCCGACACATCGAACTAGTTAGTTATAGTAATTGTGTAGTTAGTGCCAAAAATGATTTCATTATGAATATAATTATGCCAGCTTTGATGGTTGTCCAGAGATGGCCCCATAGCTTAATGAAGTTGGGGAAGCTTTCCATTTGATACCAGACCATAACATGCTCATTTGTGATGTTAAGCCACGCTATGCTATTACCGTTAGAAGGTAGCTTGAATTTATATTGCTTGTCGACTGAGTGAGCTATGTTGGTTTCATCTATCCCTATCATAGACTTATTCGTTGTGAATGCAAGTTAGTAAGTATCGTTAAAGAAGTATTTCCCAATCAGCCCACAGGGATAAGCAACGCTGTCACTTCTGAGAGTAGTACCATCGATGGCCTATTTTGCTATATTGTCACCAAGATCGCTCATTTTTATGATTGGGTCGCACGTTGTTAAACTTCCACTAGAAAGCACATTGCCCCTCATTTGCTTGTAATTTCTGCTCTTCACGAAATTTCTATGGTTGGCGTAGAAATTTTCAAGCTGATAGTAGAATTTAGGATTCACCAAGTCGTGGTCAGTCACGAAAGTCAACTAACAGGTGCTGACTCCGTTACAGACATCGTCATAGCGAATCGTGAAGTCTTTTATACTGCTGGCTTGCATGAAGCAAAGGATGCCGAAGCCTGCCAGGATAATAGCAAAGACTAAATAGCAGAGCATGGCGCACTTGAAAGTGGGAGTAATCAGGATATGGGAGATCTATTAGTTTTAGATGCGGCCCCAGCATTTTAACTTGGAAACGTCTGTCTCTACTTCTTGTTTTCCTTTTTCTTCTTTCTTTGCCATTGAAATAAATTATTGAAATCTGTAAATATAATATCACTCTTTCTAATCCTAAATTAGCAAATGTAATGAAAGTTATATTGAAAAAAATTGCTGAAGAGACGCGATTTTTCGTAAATTATTTTAAGATTAAGCTAAAAATGATTTGTTGATAAGTATATTATTTCTATAGTTCTTTATCGAATTTAATATGTTTTAAAATGGAAAATTATTATAAATTATTTATTTAACTAAATATATTTTCTTATAATAAAAATATTTAACCTAAAAAGAACTAATTGAAAATGTAAACAAAACAAGAAAATGATTCGGAATGAAATTCTTACATTAAAATCCTTGATGTGTATAATTAACTATTTTTCACCCTTTATTTTTAAATTTATCCAAATAATATATGCTAAAATATTTTTTTAAATTTTTTTTTATATTCTTTAATCCGTTTGAAGATTATTATCACTAATATACTTATACTTTCTCACAAGTGCTTCAAAATATTTCAAAAGCGAAGGAGCTAATAAATATGAATGAAAATAAACTCCCTTTTTTGCTTTGATGAAATCACAGTTGGATTAGATTGAGAGACAATGAGTTAAAATACTGTTGCACATTTTATAGACCCTTTCAAGATTACGTTTATCATTTTGGGATTTATTTATACACCCTTCAGATTTAATTATTAATTTAAATAAGAAAAAACATAGTACCATTCTATTAAAATATAAACTGTAAATAACATAAATTCAAAAAAAAGAATAAAATTAAATTATAACTAGTATATTGAATTAGTTAAAATATATTTTAAATCACTTCAGTAGAGTGATAATAATATTTATTGAAGTGGAATTGGAAATTTATTAAATTCTTACATACTTATTCAAGCTCTTTTCTAATAAAGCTTAACTTTTATCAAAGACTGCACTGATTCTCATTAATCAATTAAGAACTGGAGATTAAAATAACTAAATTTTACGCAAATTAAAATACTCTCATGCAAACCAGGTCTCTCAAATAAGCCAACCTCCCTCTAATCTCCAACTCTCATACTCAACTTGAAGTCAATTCTTCTCTAGACTTGTAGAAGAGTGATGGATCTGTGTCGCTGATTAAAAGAAATACTCCTACTGCAAAGAAAACTCTCAAAAAAGAGCAAGTTATTTCCTTATAACCGCATTATAAGAAGTTATTAAATATGCATTAAGTTATTTGTTGCATCTTTGCAACAAAGATGGAAGCGATCACAATACAACTTAAAAGCAAAATAAAGTGTAAAAATTCTAAGAAAAAAGTAGATTTCAAAGCTCAAAGCAACATACAAGTCAAAGAATCTCAATTAGCCTAAGAGGCCAGCAAATAGAAGAATCTAAGGTGAGCTCAAAACATCAGAAAGGCCTTTAATAGCGTGCACTTCATAATCTTTCAGCACCAAAGATGCTCCTGTAATTGCATAAGTGGAGATGAATCACTCGCAATATGAAAATTACTCCTTTTTCGAGGATCATATTCTTAAATCTCAGACCTCGCAAGAAAACTAAAGGGAACTGCCTAATAAGATTAGCTTGTAAAGCTTACCTGCTGGATATGTAATTGACAAGAGGTACTAGATATTGCAACCTCTCCTCAAAGGTTCTGGTGGCACTGTATACCTTGCTCTCGATCAATATACCACTAACGCAATCTCCTCTCTCTCACTCGGATTCCAAATATTCTCAACCAAATCCAACTTTTGCGACCAATTCAGATCTCATATGCTTAAAATTAATCTTATCATTTCAAATTTATCTCAATACTGAAGCTAGATCCTATCAGCTCACTCTGAAAAGGATAATAGACTCTAGCTCTGAAAGTGGAAATATTGCGGAAAAATTAAACTTGAACATGGGAGTTGAGTCGATATAATTTGAGTCAGTTAGAGTTGCGGACTCGAGTGAGACTGAATCAATTATCTGTTGTTCTACCTCTAAAATGATAAGTAGACAATCATTTTTAGATACGAGTGAGAAATTGAGAGTGATTAAAATTTATTCAAGTGATAGTGAAATCGGATTATTTCAAAATGAATTCACCGCACTCTCGCAAATAAGATAGGTCCAAGATTAGATAGCAGCTCTTTATTCAAAAGGCGTAGTTACAAGTCAACACTCGGAAGGTATAATTTAGACGTATGGAACAAACCTGATAGTGCTATAAAAATAATGCTCAGTTCATTTTACAAACTTGAGTTATAATAAGTCTTTAATATAAACTCTTTTAATTATTCACATTATGAATACAACAAAACTTGAATATTAGAGAAAGATTTGAAGATCAAAATGTGAAGCAAGAAAGCGACTATAGTAACAACAAATAAAGTGAAGAAGCTTCTAAGCAAAGTTAGCATGATTTAATAAACGAGCCAGCAATTTTGGGAGCTTATATTGCCTTTGAGTACTTTAAACCTCAATAAATTGTATGATTGATCTTTTCGATTTTACTGCAAATATGGAGATCTGTTTTAGCTGGCATCTCAAAGTAAGACTCTCTTTAACTCCAAACTTTGCCACTCTCTCTTCTACCAAGTCATTAAGTGTGTCGAATTTTTGCACTCTTCTTGTAAAATGGCCCATAATGACATTAAACTAGAGAATTTTGTAGTTGACTCCCATTTCAGAGTCAAACTCATTGACTTTGCGTTTTGCGAAAATATCCACAAAGTATTTCAAAAATACTTATTCGAAACTGAAAATTTGCTAATAAAGATTTTTAATAATTTTGTCTTATTTATTTATCATTAAAATATAAAGAATAAATCAACAAAAATTATTTTTAATGAATAAGATGCAGATATAATTCTGAGGATTATAAAAAAATGTCATTTACAAAAATTAAAATCCTGAAAGTGCAAATAATTGTGTCTATAATAAGTAGGCCTAGGGGAACGTTGCAGTATCTTGCCCCTGAGGCTCTTGAGACTTTAAACCCAGATAGAATGAACGTTTCTCAAGTTATGAACTTTAATGCGCAGCCACTTTAAGTTTTGACGTAGCTTAAACCTATTTAACCATAAAGCATGATACATATAATCCATTTTCGCTATTAGTTTAACTTATTTAATGATCAATGGCTACTCTGGAGAGAAAGCCGATGTGTTTGCTCTTGGTGTGTTACTCTTCTGCACTTAAACTCACTCAACATTAATCAATTGCAACATCTTAACTTATTTGAATTTACTTCGGATTCGCTCCATTTGATGATTCATTAAATTCAGTGACAGACCCACTTTTCCAGCTGCTTTCATCTAGTGATAGCAACCAAGTGGAAGGTTACTTCTACCTCAAATTCAGAGAAAGAAATCTCCCATTCAATCTCCTAATGAGTGTCCCTCCCCAACTCAAGCGCCTTCTTGCTAAGTTATTAAGCAAAGATCTTGCAAGGAGACCCTCAGTGGAAGAAATTATCAAGAGTGATGAGTGGCTCAATGACTCTCGAAACGCTATGTCTCTATAGGATTATTAGTCCAATTAAATCTGCTTAACATATAGACTTAAGGATACTATTTGTATCCATGATGAAGGATATTTATAGAGATTTGGAGTCTGCGAGTTATCACGACTTTATAAGTGAGACTGAAAACATACAACACCCTCAAACTTAAAACCAGAGAACAAAAGTTGAGACCAGCTAGTGTACTACATTTGGTACTATGAGATAATCAAATCAGCAAGAGTAGATAGGTAACGTGGAAAAAGGAATAAACGTTATCGCTGTTGAGCCCTTTGGGTTTCATATGCTTGGGAGTTAACGTACTCCATTTGTAATCCCTAAAATGTATTGCGGAATCGATGAGATTAGAACTGAAGATGAGTAGTCTGAAGCCTCTACCGCTCTTTGCCGTCAACTCTCAAAAGACTTCGAGAGATAGAATTTATTCAGCTCAACATGAAGATTACGAAATTGAACACGATCAAAATAAGGAGGGATAATAACTTCAAGATAATATGAAAATGTCAAGTGAAAGTCATAATATGCTTTTTATTAATTATGGTGTAATATTATAAGTAAAAGATAAGAAAATGCCGTCAGTTTATTCGGGATTAAAATCCCTCATAAACTTTAGTCATATATTCTTAAATTTTTATTTGATTTATAGACAACAGCAAATTCACTGTATTGCATTCCTTAGAAATTGGCTCATCTATTTCAATATGTCTAAGTTAAATTTCATTCTGTTTCTCTTAAAATGTAAAATTCTTAAAATGCGGGATAATATTTTAAGCTCTTAAAATTTTAGTCACTTTTTAATTGAAAAAGAATAGTTTAAGAATACTGAAGATGAATTTTTAATTAAATACTTTAAATACAAATTAGAGCTATATTAATTTTTGAAATTAAATATGATTTGAGTATTCTTTCATCTTTAAGGACCTCTATAAACTATAAACAAATCTGGCGCCTTAAATGAGCTAGTGGAAATCATAACTTTAATCACAGCAAATCAATCTTCAATATTTTAGATTCGTCTTTTAAATAAAGAAGTAAAATTATAGGCTGCAAAATTTTAAATATGCTTATTTTCTTTTTAATTCTTTGAATCTCTGTTTAATTTCCAAAGTTTTTACACTAAAATATTTGCCACTAGTAAAACTTTAGTTTTTAATTCCATAAAAATCCCTTTCGAAATCACATTTGTATGTAAAATTGGCAATAAAGTATATTAGTAGATAAATATTTCACTTCCTATTATAATGAATAATCCAAAAAGGGTTTTACTTGGCTAAACTTGAGTAACTATAAGAAGTTTATATTTTGAGTGAATGTCTTATTTCGTAATAATTATTTTAAACTTTATTTTTTAGAAATTTATCTTATCCCGACCTCAAAATTATAAGTTCATCATTATCGATTTAGTTATGAAATAAACTTTTAGTTCAGCTCTTTCTGCCAAACCTAATTATTCTGCAGACACTTAAATTCTTGTGTCGCCTTTTATAGATTTTGAGTAATCTTTGCAGTCTATTTAAAATAGATTCATTATAAATATAATAATCCAATTTATAATATGTATTCTTCTGTGATGGTACCAAGAGCCTGTTTTTTATTCCTCTTGGCTACATTTATCTTCTTTTGGTGAACTTCTTTTTCTTGCATGCTTCCTCCTTTGCTGATCTTTTCTAGCAAATCTTAAGACAGCAGGCTATTGAACCTCTATGGTTAACAATAAAGAATAAGTTGGTCTGGATTGATGAGTTCTTGCGTTGAGAAATCTAGATTGTCTTTGTCAGGACTGGCTTGAGAAAGTCAAGTAACCTTGAGAATCTGTCTCTGTGATTTAGGTGTGGTTTACTTTTTGATAAGTCTTGGAATTTTAATGATGCTAAGTGGCATCTATCCACCCATATTAAAATTACTAATATCTCTTCCTTGCTCCCTTACATCATGCTTTGCTTATAAGCCTCTATGACTATTTTGCTTTATATTGATGTGTGGCTAAGATTTCGCTTATGCCAAAGACTTGACTTGTATTTATTCGTTTTAGTCCATTTGAAAGTCCCTAATTTAGTTTAGATTCTTTTTGGCTGAGCGCAGAACAGATGAGTGAAGCCTCTATGTTTTACCAGTTGAGTGAGGAGTTGCGGGTGAGTTAGAGTAAGTATCAGATACTTTGTACGAAGTAGGTGAGCGATGATTCTTCAGCTAATTAACAACTTCAATTTGATTGTAAGTGCTAGTGATCTACCCTTGAATGATATCTGCAAACTCCTGCTGAAAATTTAAAGTCAAAGAATAAATTTAAAGCAGAATTAAATTGGTGGAGATGGGTTTGTCCATTTTGACTAGGAAGTTGTGTATTATACCCTTATCTCGCTTTTTTGTCTATTAAAACTTGCTTAAACTCCTTTAGTACTTCTGACTCCTCTGGGTAGGGTGGAGAGTACTCTTTCAAACGCTGCTGCACTCTTTTAGGCAGGCCCAATATGTCATTCTCATTAATAGAAAGAAATATTTAATGCATGCAAGAGTCTTAAAAATTAATAACCAGGCACTCACTCGGAAGCATAGAGTAGACATAGACACCTTGGTTTGAAGGTGGGATCTCACTATCGTAGTTGAGGATATGTAGGTGACCAAAGTAGTCTCCTTACTCTAGACATCTATCTAGATGTATTGTCCGTTGCTCAATCTTTGGATCACTTAGAACCTTCCACTCAAAATGTAATAAGTTCAGAAGCATTTGAATAAATGAAGTAGATGTTCTTTGACTTCTTATCACCTGAAACCACTACAGTCTTTGAGTGAAACTGCTGAGTGTGAGCTTTCATAGCTAAAATTATCACCTCATAAATGTCCATGTCTTCTCCGGCGAAGTAAGGCACGTTATACAGAAACTCTATGCTCCTCTCGATGTCACTAAAACCCAGGCCTTGCATCTAATTCAAGTACACAGTCTTTGGAAAGCGGAGAATATTTTTTTTACACGACATTATAAATATTTGACCAAGATTAAAATATGTGTCTTTGACTTTGCCATAACTGTTTGAATGCGAGGCATCTTGTAGATGAGTTCTATGTCACCGAAATAGTCCAAGTTACTAAGGTCAGTAACAGCAAGCGGGTATTCCTCCTCAGTTAATTCGTTGTAGACAATTTGATAGATAGTCACTTGCCCCATCATCACCATGTAGAAATAGTCAGCACTTTCGCCCTTCTAATAAATTGACTCTTTCTTAAAAATTAAAAGGCCAAACTATTAAACTATAGTTAAACCTATTTTCTCTGAATAGACCTAGAAGGAAGCTCTTCATAATAAAGATTATTATAAGTTAAAGTTTAGTTAAAAGTCTTCTCAGGATATTTGTTATTTGCTCTTGATTTGTTATGCAGCTTTTGAATACCTTGCTCTCCTAAAAACTTGTTGTGAACACATTTAAGGTATTACAAGCAGATAAGAGACCAGTCTGGAATTCTCTGATTCGTTCCTCTATTCAGGGAGTTTGGTGAGTATGGCAATTAACTCTTTGTGGTACAACTCCATACCTCTCATCTCCGCTCTTAAGTTTCTTATCTTCATTTACTCCTTCTATTTTGAAGTCAGCTTGCTCTTGCTGCTATTTCGAGCTAGAGGAGATGTCATTTCTTAAACAGTAATTCTATTTCATTACAAATATTTCTCAAAATAGGGATCACGCTTCCCTATTTGTGTATCTAAAGGGGAAATGAAATAATTATTCTATTCGCTCTTTTGCCAGAGAGAATCATTCTATCAGATTTGAGCAGACGCTATTAGAAAACTGTGATTTAAAGATATGTCCATTCTGTTTTGTTTTAATTCAATTTAAGTTGTTTACATTTCTTACTTATAATTTATAGCTCACAAACTCTAATCAAGCTTTTCATTTATTTTAGAAGACAGGGCCTCAACCACCCTACATAAAGCAAAGCCCATGCGAGGTTTGCCTTAGATAGGGCTTGCCGGCATCAGAACCCTGCCCCCGCTCCACTTGTCCACAAAAAGAGGGTCGATTGTAGTATAGATAATTGTCTTAATTTGAATAAGCAGTGTGACCTAGAGCTCTGCTCTCTTTTATGAAATACACCTGTGGTTTCGTGGACGCGTTTCAAAACTCTTGGTGAAGAGAGTAGCTAGTCTGAGATATTTAAACGCAGTTCTAATTAAAAGTTAATGGTTATTATAGTTGCAGTCAATAGTTGCTGCTATATTCATTTTTTTATTTAATCTGGAAGTTAAAAGTTTGCTCTCACTTAGAGATACCAGAGACAATAAACGTTGAAATTCAAAGTTAAATTAGATTTCTTCTCAGAAGTAACTATTTAATTATAATTTTCAATTAAGACTTAGATTATTCACAAAAAATCAATTCAAAATTATAATAAAAAAGTTGCACATAATTTCCTTTTTGCCTATTTTATATTTCATTCATTAAAAACACTTACTTCATTTTCTTCTTCTAAAAAAAATGAAGGATACGCTTATTCATTATTAATTTGCTCAAAAATTCTCCAATATTTTAACTAAAGATAATCTCAGCATTAGATACATGTATTTATTATTTATTATTTTATCATCTGAAATTAATGATGAGATTAAAATTGTTAATAATTTTTACTAATTCGTCAGAAGAAAACTTAATTTCACTCAAGGATTTAAAATTTGTCTAATATAGAGAGGGCTTCGATTGTCTCGCAAGGGCCTATTGAGCAGACAGTGCCAGAGTATCTCGCAATTTAAGTCCTACCAGCATCATAAACCACATAACTCTTGAGTCCTATGCTTTCAGCTTTCTCAGCTGCACCTTCTAAATCACTAAGACTGTGAGCTGCATAGGTCTGTTGCGCAAAGTCCACAGAGGACCATTAAGCGAAGAGCACTGGATCTTAATCGATCAAATCCTTGTACATTCCTAAAGACTGCATGCCCCGCCTAAGCACAAATCTTTCCTTTAGTCATCCCCAAATCAAGTCTAATTATTCTTAGTTTCATAAGATAATTAAAAGAATTTTAATTATCAATGCTATGTATATGACATGCAATTTGAATCCCTGATTCCAAGCCACACTCGGCACAAGAGCAGGATTTATTTTGGTAACATTCTGCTTCACTTATTAAACCTTTTCTTAGTCTTGATTATTTTTTATTTCTGAGAGTCTTCTAGCCTCCTCTTTTATTTTACTTCTGGTGGTTGGCTAGAAGTAATTTCTTGCGTTTATTGTTGAGTACTATTATTCTCTTGATTGAGTTGGGTTTATTCTAGAGCAGATTAAGTCTGCTGCACAAGTTCTTCCTCCATTATGTTTTTAGTCTTATATATTTTGTATTAAATTATTATAGAGCTGCCCTAATTTAATAATTGAGCCAAATCGCAAAAGAGCTTTAATTAATTTATATTTTGGAAGCATCTAACTTAAATATATTATTGGAGAAAAAATGAAAATTCTCATCGTCAACGCTCATCAAACTAATCCTGAGGGCCAAAAACGTTTCGACTAATTTGTACTACTAGTCAAAGAAGTAATAATTATATTGGAGGTTTTCTTAATTACTGTTTAGATTTTCTCAAGGCAAGTACAAGCATTAGCTGGTGTGCCTGAATTTATTATTATGAGAATTTAATTTAAAATGAAATTTAGAAATTAATTCCTTCTCAATTTAATTTTTTTAGAGTAGTACTTAATGAGTCTTTATTTAATTAAATGCTATCTGCACAAAAATCAACTTTAATATACTAAAAAGTAGATAATTATTTTTTAATTTTAGAATATTTTTAGCTATACTAGAGATAAGTAAAACCTAGATGACTATCTCTATGAGCCTGAGTCATTTTATGCAAACCACGAATCTCAAAAAGTAAGAAAAGTTCACTTTTCAAATGAGCGAGAAATAATCATGATGATGAGTAGATGTTTGACTATTTGGATTTTGTGTTCATCGATGGGGAAGGAGGCATGCTACCTTGGTAGTCTAAATGCAAAAAGGTAAACTATAATCTTTTAATGAGAGTGTATAATCTGTGTCTATAGTTAGGAGTGCTGTTCAGGATGTGCAAGCTAGCAAACAAATGCCTCTTCGTTTCTGGGATAGGGATGTAACTGCTAGTTTACTACTGTGCTACTAACTTCGCTAATCTGCAAGTCATAAACAACCAAGAGAGAGGAGGGCCCTTAACCTCAATCAAAGATGTAGACGCGAGGATACTCTAACAGCTCAAGCCTGGCCAAGTGTATCTGGACAATCTCACTGGAGACTATTACAAGTACGATGCCTCTAAAAGCGAGTGGCTGCCAGAGGGAAACGTTGGACTTCATTACTCTCGAGCCATGGCCTCTTTGGGAGGAGTAGTTGGAGGAGACCTCGTCAAAAAAGTCTCAACTTACAAAGAGAAAAGTAATTTGCCATTTCGTCCTCATTCATTTTATATTTTAGTGAATACTTTAAAGCCTGCCTTGTTCTATTCCAAGTTGACAGATGTTCGCTGCTCTCTCAAGAAGCAATATATTCAACACTACATATCTGTAGACCTGCCTCAAGAATTCATAGTTGAGAATAGGAACACCTGGGACCCACACCCTGTTAACATAACCAACATTGATTTAGTAGAGCAGAACTATGAGACCGTAGCTGAGAGCGAGCGAGGGCCTCAAATAGCTCTGCACAAGAACACAATCGCAGTCCAGTTTCAAGTAGATAAAAAGTACAAGGAGAGCGTGCAGATTCTATAGAATTTCATCGCTCATAAGATGCAAGTGATTCAGGATAAGGGCAGGATTCATGAGACTTTAGAAGTTGCAATTGCGAGACTTCATAAACTTAAAATCAAAGTGCCACAGAAGATTGTATTAAGTAGCGCGGTCTTTGATATCATTAAAGCTGAGAAAGAGAGAATTAATTCAAGTCTGAGTAAGAAGATTAGTCAAACAGTGGAAGTATTTAGAGATGAATACAATGACAAACTTAAATTTATAAAATATATTAATGCATATTGAAATGATGATATCCCTGAAAATTCTAGCACGAAAGCAAAGGATAGATACAGATAGTCAACAAACGATAGTCAAATCTAAAAGAATCAGACAGTCCGACAGTCTCAGCAAAGCAATCAGAGTTATATAAATATAGACAAGGTGAATCTGAAAAGTGAGAGGGTTGATCTCTTACGGAAATCAACAATGACTTAGGGAGAAAAGAAAATCAAGTCCATGCTTTAGCTTGAAGAGCAATCACATCCAAACATGGGCAACTTTACAAAAGAGTTCAAACATTCTGGCCTTAATGTCTCCAAGAATAGGCACTTCAGCTTTAGTAGTAGATAATAACGCAGTCAGCTAGACAAGTATTCCAGCTACTACTTTGAAAGAATAGTTGAAGAAGCTTGGCTTAAGAAGCTCTTATCAGAGTTAGTCTACCAAATAAGGGTAAACAGCAGCAGCTTCAAAATCTGAGTTAGCTAAAGCAACTGGCTATGACCCTTCTGTGAATTAATATGAGTATGGAGGAGAGTATCAAGAGTCTAGTTACAAAATGGGTGGTAGTAAGATCTCAAACGAAAGCAGACTGTAAAGCTCACACGTATTTAAAGGTTTCAATAGTGATAGAAAAGTCCTTCAGTCAGATTAGAACGTCTTTAATTTCTCTAGACAGAGCTTATGTGACTAATAGCAACGCTCAACTTTCAACCTAAATTAATCATCATTACCATTATACTCTTTATCTAATTTTTATTAAGAGCTCTGAAAAATTTACAAATTCAGCCACTACTCTTTCACAACAGACTCATATTGCAGCCAACCAAAGTACAGTCATCAGACCCAAGCGTCCACAGTCAGGTTTTAGACTCAGGAATATCCAAATTTTGAACTCTAAGTCAGAGCTTCAAAGAATCAACAGACCAGAATAAAATAGGGCCTAACTTGAATTCTTCAAACCAGGTAATCAAAGAGGATAGTTCGAGTTAAAGGAGTGACATTTAGCGAGACTCGTAGATATAATGAAAACCCAAGGGATGAAAAAGGAGAGAGTCAAAGGATTCCTAATAAAGATGAAAATGACTATTCAAACAGAAGTCAAGTCGAGGGCTTTTAGTTGCCTAAAAGTTCATTAAGCAACCCTATAAGAGTATCTCATTCATAGTTCTCACAATAAACATCTTTACCTATTTTCTAATAGATTATATTTACATGGTAAATTTACTAGTAAAGAGCTTTGCTGCGAAGAAGAAACTTATTTAATATTATAATTTTAATAATATTAAACTTAGATTCCCTGACAAAGAATTAGTTCAGAGAGCCTCAACAGGCCTATGCGAACTCCTAGATGAATCAATATGCGAATCCTATAAAATCCCAAACCTCAAACTATTTCAACTCCTCCTCCCGTTAAAAGAGCATCCCTCCCTCTACCACCTCTCTAGTAGCAAATCATGCTCATTTGAATGAAGATTATACTAGGAATCTCAACTATAGCAAAGAATAGAGATTTATGTCCTCCAGCTAAGGCTAACTAGAGTACTCGAATTTCAACTTATCGCAAAAAAGAGAGTCTAAAGATAATATCATCTCTGGTAGATAGCAAGCTCAAACAAGCAAGAGGAGAAGCGATTAAAGATAAAGAAGCTGAAGGACTTTGTGATAGAGAAATAGTTTAGAGAGTAGTACATGAGGGATTCTCAAAATCTTTGGAAGAATGCAGAGGAGATTAGACGCATCTTGCATCCTACACTCTCTGTGGAGGAGGACAAAGAAAAGGCTCTTGATTCAAGTGGAAGTCGAGAGAGATAGAAGTAGAATGAAGCGAAAAAGGCATAGAAGCAGCAAAAGAAAGACAAGCAATCAATACCCGTAAATGTATCAAGGAATACTAGGATAGAGGCTGTTGCCTAATCTTTGAACCAAGCGGGGATGTGCTCCTCCAGATCCTAAAATTCAATTAAGGTTTATAGGTCTTTGCCTTTATTTTCTTATTGTAATGATTCATTGTTTGGAACTCTAAATAGAAGGAGTGTTGTAGACCAAACTCCTCAATAGTCAGTCTTTACTCGCTACAAAGAATTCTAGCAGCTACCTCAATATAATCTGGATATAGTAAGTATTCGAATTCATCTCTCTAACTTTTATTTTAGCCAACTATCAGAAATGCTTCACCTTATGTGGGAAATGAAGAAGAGCAACTTTTTATCTCACTCAGTTAATTTTTTGTTTGGTGTTGATATAACTAAGAAGAAAAGAAATAGAGAGCAAGAAACACTGGATTGTCAAAGGGAAGGACTTCAGAGCAAGCTTCGGCAAGGCCTCTACAAATTCGAGAGGACCTTCATAAAGAACTATGTGACAGCAGATCCCTCTCCTCCCCCCGTTCTTCACAAGTTTAGAGAAGAGAAGCGGGAAGAATGGATTGGCGGTCATTTCAAGGCTTGAGATGCATCTTATCTACAACTTATATATTTTCCATCCTATCAGTTTAATCCCAATTTATCTGCAGAGAGCTTTTATTTGATTATCATAATTTCACTATTTTTTTTAGTAAGTATCTTCTGTAAGTTTCGAGGTTGGTGAGAAAGGATGAAAAGGAATTTTAAAATAATTTATTTTTTGATAAAATTATTAGAAATTTGAATTATGGCTATAACTATTATCCCTCATTTGCAAATTGAATCTCAGATTCTTTCAATCTTACATTATCATTTATATTTATTTGATTGGGCAATAATTTTAAAAGTATCAAATACTTAGAGTTTTGCTTGTTTGGCCAACTCTCTCGAGTAATAACTTTAATATCCTTATTTTATTCCACTCCCCTCTTAATCTCACTTTAAATAGTTGTAAGTAAACCACTTCAAAAATGATTAATTTAAATCATTCCTAATTATTATACTAAAGAAGAAGAATTATAATTACATAGCAATTTTAAAATAAGTATTATTGTTTTCATATTTATTGAATGATTGAGGGTTTAAATTGAAGTGATGAACGTTGAGAGCAACATTTACAAGCGACCGGCTGCTCGAGTGACCGGGATGTCCTCGCGCCAGCAGGTGCTCTATCTAATGCAAAAAACGCAAAAAGAAGCTAACTGGGATATGGACAACGACTCAGACTTCTATGATGGTATTCCAATCTAATATATTTGTCTTCTTATCAGATAGTAAATTCGATTATATTAATTATAGCAATAAGAAGATATTAGTGTTGGTGTAAAGTGTGCGTCTAGAATATTCTCAGGAAACTGATATGCAGACTACCTATGGACCCACAGGAGTTTTAAACTCAAGTTAGTCCACTCAAAAACGTTAACTCAACTCCTACTCACTGCCTTTTAATGAGGAGTTCGAAAGGAAGCAATTAAATCATAGAATATTAATAAGAATCATGGATACTATACTATTTCGAATATTTTGAAGCGAGAAAAACTGGTTCGTCGTATTTGTTTGTATCTTAATGGTTAGCTAGAGGTAGTAAGAGTTGCGGGAGCACCGAGAGCGATTTCGTTTACTTGCTCATTCCCTTTCTCAGTTTCAGCCCATAAAAAAGAACAAGTACTTGGAGAGGAAGCGCTACATGCTCACAGAGAAAGAAGCCAGCTCATAACTTGTCTGCAATTGCCAAAAAGCCTCCTCAAAGAAAAATGAGAAGACCAATCCTATGTAATCTTTCAATTGCGGAGAGCGCTGTATCAACAGATGCATTATAACTAAATTTATCAAGGTTATGGTTTTTTAATTATAATGCGTGAGTACTGAATGCTTTGGTAGCACTTGCCCAAGTGGACCCTTCTGCAAGAACAGGAAATTCCAATTACATCAGAATGCGTATGTGTACCCGGCAAAGACTGAGAAAAAGGGCTGGGGACTATTTGCTGGGGAGTTTATCCCTAAAGGAACTTTTGTCATGCAATACAAGTTTTTCCCTATATCTCATATAATGTCTTAGTTTATAATACGTTGGTGAGGTATTCTCTGTGGACACAGATGAAGGGTAGAAGCGAGTTATCGAGTATAGAAAGTCAACTTGCACTTATCTGATGCGTACAACTAACAATGAAGTCATCGACCCAACTTATGTTGGCAACGTAGCTCGTTTCATCAACCATTCTTGTGAACCTAACTGTGAAACTCAAAAATGGAATGTCCTGGGTGAGTAATTATTGATCTCTCTTTATCACACTCTTATTATTTTGAGGTATGTGTTGGAATATTTTCCTTACGGGATATCTATGAGAACGAGGAGCTGACCTTCGACTACCAGTTTGATTTCTTTAAAACTCCATTTACTAAGTGCTATTGCGGAACTTCAAGTGCAAGGGGTATTTGGGAGTCCTCTCTAAAATCACCGATAATGAAGATGAAGAGCTTGAGAACCCTACTTGCAACTACTCTATATAAATACTTATAGGTGCTTATGATATATTTACTACTGCACAGATTTCATTACAGAAAAAGATGATCTTTTGGTGTGTAATGGCTCTTGCAGAGAAACCTTCCATCTCATATGCATTATCCAAAAAGAAGGGAAGACTAAGAGCCAGGCACAGGCCTTGATGCAGCAGACTGACCGACGCAACTTCATTTGTCGGGATTGCATCGTAAATTCTCGCAAGAGAAAAGCCCGAAAAATAGGCAAAGAAGAAGCCTCGCCACCATACTCCGGAGGTAAGCCTCTTAGAAGTCAAATGGCTGGCAGTTTTTATGAGGGCTCGGAAATGATACTAGAAAATCCACAAGAAGATAAAGATGAAGGTGATGGTGACAACTATGGCGAGATATAATATAATTGCTTCCATTAAGAATCTTTGTTTAAGTGACGCAGAGTTTCAGAGTGTGCCGCCTTGGGAATCCACAGATCCAGCTATCATGCGCTTTTTCTCGGACAATTAGGAAAACACGGAACTAGACATCATAATCAGGAGAGAGTGTGAACAGATAGAACAGCAACTTAAAACTATAAGAGAGTTGAACTCCACCCCGGGAGTAGTAAACTCGAAGCTTAAAAGAGTCAAGAAGAAAAATTCCCAATTTAGCGAGCACTACAACTTCATGTGCGACTTCTAGAAGAGGATGAAGATGCGCATCGATGGAGACAGAGAACACTATAAGTTCAAAAAGTTTAAAGAAGAGATCCAAGAGATAAAGAGACTCAAGTTGTAGTAAATTTATCAACTGTTTTTGATAATCTCATTTATAAAAATGGAGGTCAAAAGATAGTAAAGGCAGGAGACTTTGAGAGCTAGGAAATTGAAACAGCAACGTCAATAGTAGAGACAAGAAGAACTAAAAAAGAGGTAGATAGAGGTTTAACTCTAAAAAGAAAGGAAGCAGCAAACTATCGCATAGTTTATAGGCTAAAAAGTTATGGCAACTTAGCAGTAGTAGCCATAGCAAGCCCAAAAGATCTAAACTCTCTTCACCAGAAATCTTCGAATACTACGATTGTGTTAAAGGGTCTCAACGCACCTCAAATAAGTAATGCAAGTTTGACAGCTGGACAATAGCAGGATGATGGGAGGAAGAAGAGAGGACGCCCTAAGAAGTAGTAGTCCTCGTCTTCTTTCCTTAATCCAAGCTTCGAAAATATGCCCTTACCACACTCATCCAGCAACTTAACTCTGCACTAGAGCAAAGTGTTCAAATTGAAAGCACCTCAAAGCAAGACCTAGATCCTCATCTGCACTAAGATTTATTATTTAATTATTCGCATTATATCATTTAAGATAAATTTTAAATATGATCTCTCCTTTACTTAATTTAAATGAATTTTAAACTTCTCTTTGTTTAGTTTCCCTAATTAAAGTTAAGACCGTTGTTTTATTTGCAATCTATGAATCATTTAAATTTGTAAGCCTACATAGGATAGTAATTTCGGTTTCTTATCAAATACTGTATAAGTGCTGAGTTTTGAAATTGATTATTATATTTATTCCTTAAATTTAACTTTACAAATTTTAAGATCAAAGTATGCTAATGGTTCCTGAGTAGATAGCGCATTAGGATTTAAACTTCAACTCCTATGATTAAATAGCGCACCACCAGCATTAAATTACTGGGCCACTTCATGATCACTTTATTATTCAAAATTTTGATCACTTCGGTTCAAATAACTTCTATGATTAGCCATTTAGCATGCCCTTCTAGAGTTACAGTAACAGAAAGAAGAAAGGGCTTTTGAGCTTGGACGGATCGGTTAAGTCAGACGAACAAAGTGAGGAGCTAGATTTTCAGATGACAGATCCAGGAGCGATAGCAGCAAACCTACTCTCGCAATTTGAGAATCATGCATGGCCTAGACCTGATCCTAACTTGATTGGTCTCCAAGACTCACTGGGGCACATCTCAGATGCAGGCAGAGTTGGCTTCATCTCTAGAAAGGGAACTCTCATTGAGGGACAGCTTTAGGGAGAGTTGAAGTTCGACTCTTAGAACACTCTCCCCATTCTTAAAGTTATTGATCAAGAGAAGCAAGAAGCCAAGCCAACCACTCAAGAGTTAAAAGAAGAGACTGAGAAGGAGGGATCGACTCAAAAGGATGAAGATCTTAAAATGAGTGAGCAGGAGATACCCATTGAAGAGGTAGAAGAGAGTGACTGTGAGAACGATGAGGAACCTGAAATCGATATGGAGGAGGTTGACGAAGAAGGCGAGGAAGAGTTTGAGGATGAGGACATGGAGGAAGAGATAGAAATTGAGAATGAGGATGACCAGGACATAGAGATGGAGGCCTATGAAGAAGATGAAGACGATGAAGAGGACGAGGATGAAGACGAGGAGTAGGATAATGCAGATGACTCAGACTCTGATCTAGATGAAGAGGGTGATGACCACCAGGAGGAACTTAACTTAGAAGACTTACAGGATGAGTAACACTCTATATAGTTATTAGCTTTAGAGTAGGAGGAAGTGGAAGAAGTGAAGGAGAGTGGTGGGAGCAAGAGTAGGCTTGTGAGACAGCGAGTTCAGTCTCACGACTCTGATAACTTAGCATTATTGTGGTATAGTTTTGAGAACTTTCAATAAAGATCTGGCGCCACCACTCATCGCTAGAAGTCAACCTTCAAGAAAGACCATCACCATTTCTAGCACAATTAAGTGAGCCCTACTAAGCAAGGCCATGCCTCTGAAATTGAAGTTTCTTTGTCGCCGCAAGAAAAGATAGCTCAAGAGATAACAGCTAGGCTGGAGTCTTTCTTGGAGAGCAGCTTAAAAATCAATCGAGTCTCACGCCCTCCGAGCTGATAGTGAGAGAGTCTAAGTTCAACGTCTATGAAACTGCTTTCAACGCAGTCGTACCTGATAACATAGATCTGATTCAGTGCCTCCCCACTAAGTTCCAAATATTCTGGGAGCAAGCTTGGGGAGGACTCGTCACAGTTCGCCTATCCAGTACTCTCAAGCAGTACTATCCAAATATCAAGTCAAAATGGGAAATTTAAACATAATTAGTTAATTCGATTAGTTTATTATACTTTATTTCATCTGAAATAATCTATATAAAATAAATTTTCGCAATAATTCTTAACGAACCTATTCCTTAGAAGCTTCAGATAAACTTTACAAAGCCAATTTGCTCTAAGGCCACTAGTCGCTATCACTAGGCTAGATCATTCAAAGTCTACACTTCACTCAGTCTGGGAAGGGAGACACCAAAGATAACTACAGCTCTAAGCTGCCTTTCCTCATAAACTCTACCTTATTTTTAAAACAATCTAGATTTTGACTTTATTTTAGTAATGGTGAAAGTGCCCAAGAACTTTATTCGCAAGTTGGTAGGCTACTAGGAAAAGACGCTCACTGAATACCGAAAATACTACCAGGTAGATTTCAACTTCGACAGAGACTTGCTCACAGATGACGTCTTCTAGATGAATGAGACTACTGAGTTGCGCATCTTTGGCAAGACACAGGATGTAATTGCAGTTAACGAGATTGTGCAGAAGGTCTTAGAGCAGATTAAGATGAAGACTATCCTGCTCTCGATTGCAGATTGCAAACTTATCATGGACAACGTAAGGAAGTGAAAGTCATGGTGATCCATGCGAAATGAGGGTTAAGCGACTTACTAGAGAATGGAAAGATATCAGGCATCCCTTCTTCTACCTCCCCAATTACTTTAGAGAGATGACTCTAATCGGATTGGAAAGTGAAATTAGAGATGCTGAGGCTAGAATCGAACAGTTTTTCATTGCTAAGAGAGACCCTACTCTCATGAATCAGCAGCAAATCAGTTTCCTTCTTCCCTTTCATCTAAAGAGTTTCACTTAAGTCATCAAGGATAACATAAATAAGACCAATCCTTCAGTGCAAGTATTCATCTATGAGCCAACTTTTCCGAGAAAGCACCTCACTGTGCTTTTGATTGGCCCTTGGCAAGCTTTAATGTAGTCAAAGATAGTGCTTGAGGACTCTGCAAATCTGTACTTGAGGCAGAAAAATGACCACACCTTTGCAGGATTTTAGCAATTTACCTACCATCAGTAAATCAGATTCTCCTTTAAGTCCCTCAAAAGATTTGTGCTGGAATAATTTGTGTCAATCCCCATTTTTACTTAGCTGGAAAAGGATATCAAGTATCTAAACCACTGGGACTTGTGTTCAATCTTTGTTGAAAATGCCGGCAAGCCCATAAACTGGCCATCCTTCTTTGAGGATCCTTAACCCTCCCCTTAGAGACTACTCCAAAGCAACTAAGCTCACAGTATAGTTCATAAAAAGCTTGCTTTCAATCCATTGCTGATGAATCCTGCTGAGCTTTAATTGCTTTCGTAGCAATAGAGGATATCTTCACTTGGTTATGGATTGCCTCACATCTAAAGCTAATCGTATGGAAGCCAGCTAAGTATTTCTACTACTTTAGTTGGCAAAGTTAGCATACTTGGTGCTTCAACTGGAAAGCTCTTCTAATCTTAGGAAAAGGCAAATAAGGAAAGGCAAGAGCAGTTAATCAAAGAGGCAGAGGAAGAGTGGAAAAGAGATTAGGAAGCTCTAGTTCGATTCATCAAGAATGAAGATGCTAACTTTCTAAACTTATGCTTTAATTTACTATAGATGTTGAGACTTGCATCAATAGCATATTCGTGTTGATTGACTCTAAGAAACCTGAAGAGTCTTTGAGAGATCTGATGACTAGACTCTAAGTAAGCAGGAAAGATTTGATACTCTACATGGACTAAATGCTGCGCAAGAATATGAATGACTATGAGGTTGCCTTGAAAATCTCAGCTTCAAAATCTTCATCTTACCCCTATTACCAAGGCTCTTCAAGCTATGGATAGTACTCCTACGGAGGCTATCAAAGCTATGGAAAATATGAGCCAATCAAAGTCATTGACTAAGAGAATCCTAGTGCTTAGTCTGAAACTTTGGTAATCTCTCAAACCAGAGAGACTGGCAGAAAGTACTAAGGATATCACGCCTATGTCTCTCAGAAATAGAGCGGCAGGAGTAATTTTGATGTAGAGAAAGTCGAATAGTAGGATTCTGCTGTGAAAGAGGAGGGATCTTTGTCAAACTAAGCTTCATAGAATCAGTAATCTCAGACTTTCGTCTTTTCAAGTAACAGTGTACAACACTAGAGCAGACAAGCTAAGCGTAGTCGGTCTTCTTCTTCTTCAGATAGCGATCGCTACTACGGACATTCAAAGACTCACAATTCCAGAGATAAACATAGGAGCAGCCATTACTTTTAATGATATTATGAAAATCATTTTTAGCTTACTTTTTTACTCTATAAAGCATCACGAGTCTTATCATAGATATAGAAGAGAGAAGGAAAGAAGGGATAGATCACCTGCATTTGATAGAAAGTATGGGGATTCAGAAAGAGTTTTATTCAAAGATAGACTTGAAAACTAGGCTATTAGTTCCAATAAGATAGAAGACTTTGAAAAGGACAAAATTTTAGCTGAAGAAATAAAGAGAAATCAAAGGGAGGAAAGCTTTATTGCATATTCTACGTCTTACTTTCTTAATTTTAGATAGCGTGAGTAGCTCTAAATCTGGACATTCAAAGCCTGAAATAAAAAAGCGTCGTAGCTTCAAAGAGTTCCAACCTAAATCCCCAACTCATACTTAAAGAGATTTTAGCAAGCTGATTGAGAGTCCAGATTTCACTAGACCTAACGAGATAAGTAGACAGCAGAGCAAGAGAAGCCCCTCTCAAAGGCACAAAGAGAAATCTCGAAGATCCAGAGACCGCCATCATAAGTCATCAAGATCGAGATCTCGAGATAGACATTAATAGAGAAGCACTTCGAAGCATAACAAGAGTTCAAGAACTACGCATAGAAATGATCGTTCTCAAGAGAGGGACAAAAAGAGAGATGGCTCTAAATTCTACAGTTTATTCCACCATAATGCATTTACCTCAAAAGATTCTCATGCGAGGAAATCAAGATCTCGAAGCGTAAAACGAGAAAGAAAAGCATCTAAGAGAAGATCTCATAGTAGGAGTCCCCGCCATCACTCTAGGAAGAGAAAAAGTTCAAACTCCAGAGATAAAAGCCGTCATAAGTCCTCAAGATCTCGCCATAATCATCATCACAGAAGTTCAAGATACTCGAGAAGAGAGAGGAATAGAGAAGAAAAGTATCGCTCTTCGTCTTCAAGTTCGTCATCATCCAGATCAGTGGTTTCGAAATCTGGCAAAAGAAGCGTAAGAAGAAGAGAGAAAAGTGATAGCAAGAAGAAAGAAGGAATCAATTTTAAATTGGCAGTTAGTTTGAATAAGGATGATCCTTATTTCACTGTCAGAAGCTTATAGTAGCCATACATTATAACTCTGATTTATATTTCTAGCATTTTAAAGTAACCTAATAGGAGTAAAATTCGCAAGGGCTTCGATTATGGTGAAGCAAAAGATCTTATTGGGAAAAACTAAGATGACTTTTAAACTCTTCCACAAGCTTAACCAAGCTAGTTACCTATATAGCAGGAGGAAGGGCAGATATGACCATCTAATTAAAATTATGCAAGCACTCTCACTGGCTTAGATAAGATTCGGCTTATTGTTTAGAGTTGAGAATTGGAGGGTAAGTATTGCGAAGAGAAGATAATCGATAGGAAAGTATGTTATAAAAATAATGATAAATTAATTAAACTATCAGAAAATGAGGAGCAGAGAACGCAGAAGGCGGAGCGAGTGAGAGACGAATCTATTCGAGCAGGAGTGATGAATGAGTGAATTAATGAACGAGTGAATGAGTGATTGGTTGAGTGAGATTAACCTAATAATTAAATAACTTCTCCCCTCTTTTCTCTTCTCATCTCCACCCCAGCCATAAATTTCCGCGTTTCTGCATTATACTCATCATGATTATCATTTTTACTACATATCATCTGCTTTTTTATAACACCTTCTTTATTCAATCATGATGCGCTGAGCTTCAGAAAAATCTATTCTCTATCTCTGCTTCCAACTCGTTTGCATCTGCATTGGTTCTATTGGCCTTTATTAAGCAAGAGTTCTAGCACAAGATCTCCTCCTTCGTGAGTCTTGGCTGCGAGAAATCATTGACACATCCCTTGAAGCATTTGCCTATCGTCTTCATTAAGAACAATTCCATAGAGTATCGCTCCAAGTTTTTCATGTCAGCTTCTTGCCCTCTGAGCATGTCTGCAGGTGAGAGTCGGCCTGCTGGCGTACCAGGAGTGCCCCTGATTTCGTTGGCTCCTCTGTTCATTTAAACCTAAATCTTTATAAGCAAGACTGTGGTGATAAATTAATAACTAATTTCCCTCGCACCTTACTCCCTTAAATTCAAATTTCGCTTCTGCAGTAGAATCCATATTTATGACTGGCTATTTATGATAGACATTCGGGAAAATTTAAGAATGAAACAATAAAGTAAAAATTAATTCAGTGCTTATTCATTCATAATATAATATTGCATAGAGAAAACTTTTTACTCCTAGTTAAATTACTATATGAGTATCAATCCTTGGAAAGTTTATTATTGAGGAGATACTCTAGCCTTTCTTCATCCCTTCTATTTTAAATTTTGCTAACTATTTTATAACCTAATGCACTTTCAAAAGCTTTATTCTTCTCCATCATTTTCTCAAACTTGTACATAAACAATTATGAATAAACAAAACTAATTGATTAAATATCATGGATATAAAGCATACTTAAGTTTACCAAGAGCAGTAGGCATCATGGAAGAAAGATAATGCACTTCAGCTGTCATCTTGCGCTCACTTTCATTCTTTTTCTTCTGAAGTCTCTAAATGACTTGGCCTTGATAGCGCTTCATTTCACTAGTGGCTTTAATAACATTCCCTTAATCATCTTTCTCTTCTTTGTATTTGACATCATCTAACATAGATTCTCGACTCATGTTTTGAAGAGCTTTAGACAACAAGTCTTAAGCAGATTTATTTTACTGAATCTTTCGAGATTAATTATAAACTATTTATATAATCACATCAAGAACTTGCCTGATCTATTCTCTTTGAACTTGCTAGGACTTAAATTCAAATTATTTCTGTTGCTAAACTTATCCTCTAACTATTCTTTGATGCAAATAAATTATAATCTTCATTTACCTAGCTTTGTTAAGATCAGTGTACTCGTTTCTAGATCTTTTGGCTATACTTTAATTGTTCTATATTCTCTCCGTGAAATTGCTGTCTCTTCTAAATTTCTCCTTTGGCTTTTTATTTTCACTCTCATTTTTGTACCTATCAAGAGCACTCTTCAAAGCCACTTTATGCTCAGTTTTAAAAAGCTTATCTCTTAGGAAATGCATATTTTTATCTTGACTTATATCCTTCTTCTCCTGTGATTATTGATAGTCATTTTACTTTCTTTCACTCTGATGTTGGATCATGAGCAAATGAGGATTATTAATTTAGCCTGAAACAGTTTTGAAGTGATTGATTTTTAGGCCATTAGAGTTAGTTGTCTCTGCAAGCAGCTGAAGTGATTCCTAAGTATGATTGAACATATTATCTTGAGTTGCTTCTTGCTCAATATTTTGATGGTTATCCTCTGTGCTTGAATCATCTTGGGGGTAGCCGTTTTCATTTTATTCTGTCTCAGTGAAGAATGTTTTGTTGAAAGTGTCATAGAAGGTTCCTCTGAAGGGCTTCGATTGAGTTCCTCAAAAAAGAGCAACTTACTTTGAGCTAACTCCATCTGCTTGGGAGCTATCATCCTAAATTCCTTAAATAGAGATACTTATGAAATGAATTAAACGTATGCAGTTTACTTTTCCTTGAGGTTGGTGAATGTAACATTAAGCTATCCTGCATTAGTGCTCTTTCTTTTATGCTTAGTAACTTTCTTTGCGATCCCTTCTTAGTATTCTCCCTCTTCCTCTATGATGCTTTGACTCTGAGCTGCTACTAGTCGATTTTCAACAAGTTAGCTTTGATTTTAGCGCTGCCTCTCTTTCTCTTTTACCCTAGAGAGAGTAGGCTTAAGTTGTATTCCAATCTCACTCTTGTTCAATGATCCTCTTAGTTTGCTGTTGTTTATATTAGCTTGCATTTTGCTCCGATTCGCAACAGCCTACTCTTCTTTCCGATTGATCCAATATAATAAATGCTCTAAGTGAATTTAGAGAAGGACGATTTGAGGGGAGAAAGCTTTTTAAGAAAGGGCTTCTAGATTGCTTATAAGGCTCAAATGTTTACTTGGGATAGTTGACGACATCATTTGCTTTTAAGCGATCTCTGCGCTCTTCGTCCACATTAAATTCCACCACTTCTTTATTGAGTAATCTATTCGACCATTTAGATAAATTACGCTACAGACTTTTCTCTCCCATCTTAAAAAAAAAATTAGGAGTAGTAGAATAAAATTCAAAGGATATTTGCTATCTTGTACTTCATAGTCATTGCATCATAGAGTTTGTAGGGTGATGCATTTACTAAGGGGTGCTCATCGATATTATAGCTATTGAATTTTTTCATCTCTGAGTTTCGTGGAAGAGTCTTACTCACATAGTCTGGCGATTGAGAACTATGAACAAGAGTATTTTTGTAAAGAATGATTACTAAAATATAATGCTTTAGAGGGAGGCTATTACTACTGCTCTAGTTAATTTTCAACAGAGTTGTGGGAAGTCTAGCCCTTGGTTACGTGAAATAGGGGTTTTGATTATCATTACCTAAGGCTGACTTTTACAAGCTTTCCTTATTAGCAGCAGTCTGCCGCCTACTCGCCTATATTACGCTAATCTGGTACCTCTTGGATGAGGAGGAGCGACCCTCAGTTCCTGCATGCTCTCGCTCGTCTACAATCTTAATTTAGTTTTGAAAAGCTCTGGCTTGCTCCTCCTTTATGATTTTCTATTCTTGCTTCATTATGAAGAGCGCATTCTTATAAAGCCATTTCTTAAACTTATCGTACTGAAACTTCCTCCCAGCATCCATCAAGAGAAACACATCATTAAGTTAAACTTTGGAAAGCTCATATCCTCCGAATGAGAAAATCTCCTGGACCTCTCTTAGCGCTATCTATTTGAGTATCAATATATGAAAAAGAACTTAATATTATAAGCTATCTTTTAGCCTTCTTCGAATTTCAGCTTATCTGAGGAGATTTTAATAAATTAGTCCCTAAGTTTGCGTTTCTATGCTCTCTGCCTTTCTAATCTCTATAGTTTAGAGTTGCTCTCGGACCTATCGATATTTATAATTTTTTATTTTTAAGTACAGCAAGATATTATTTTGCAACTGATTTAAGTCTATCTTGTCCAGAGAAATCTCCCCAACACTTTATCGTTGGCGCGAGGAGAGTCTTTGCCATTCATTCTCCACATACTTGCGCTCTTCATCCTCTGCCACCTTTTCCTTATCACCTCACTCCTCCTAATTTTGAGTCCCGTATCTCTATTGATTTCCCAAATGTAGCTACTTCACTTTTATGCTAAGTAGAAATATACATTTATTTTTTATTTACACTTTCTTTCTTTAAAGAACTGGCGAGTTTTGCAACTGGTGAAGATCTCCATCGCTTAAGCCAATTTATTTGAGATCATGAGCTAGCTTGTTAGAGTTTATCATTCTGCGAGTCTGGTCTATTTTGAGCTAAGACTAGATCTCTTTTTATTCCCTCTCTACGATGCTTTTATCGAACCAGAGCGCTCTCTTGGAGAGGTCTAAGCCAAATAATTCTCTCTCCTGCTGTTTTAGTTCCTTAAGGGAAGTCATTAATATTTTATTCTCAAACCTCTAAATCAGCAGGAGAATTAAACTTTACTAAATAATCTAGTTGAAACAATCGATCCCTGCTTTAGTTAATTTATTTCTTCTACTACTAATTTAAGAAAAATTTAAGCACTCTTATATTAACTTATGACAAAAAATGTTAAAATATTACAACAGGTATTTAATTGATTTATTGTAACAGCAGTTTTAAAGTGAGGACTCAGAAAATATTCTTAAGGTTACTTTTAAGATCTTAGAGTATCTAATCTGTGTCATTTTCTAGATTAATTTGTATCCCCTTCTATCTCTCAGTGATTCCTATCTCCTCAGGATCTTTAACTCTTCTTATTCTCCTCTCTGTTGTGTAATTTATGAGCCCTCTATTGCTTTATCCACCTCCTTCCTATTCATTTTGCATATCTCCTCTAAGTTGTTAAAGGAAAGTCATAGTCTCTGAAGAATTGTTTTGTTGATAGTTCTAATTCTGATTATTGTTATTAATGTGGAGTAGATCAATTGAATTCAAAGGATGGGTGCTATTTATACTTTGTTATTGATTATTACTTTGAATGTTGTTTAAGTTAGCATCCACTACGACTACCTAGTCTACTAGGTCTATCCTTGGAGAGCGGGGAAGGGTTCTAAAAGCCTCTGGCGAAGGGTCTCTTTCATTTATGGACTCTGCAAATTCAACCCGCCTTTTTGATTCACTCTGTTGGCCACTCATGGTAGAATAGTCCAGGTCTCTACCTTGAGAGGGAGATGGCTTAAGATGCAAACTCTTTTAAGTCAGCTTGCTGCTTGATCTAACTGATTTGTAGGGAGATCTGCCCACTTCCATGGTTTTATTGCCATCATTGAAGGATGACTAATGAGCTGATCTTAGAGGCTGAAGCACATTAATCTTAAAGACTAATTTATAATTAAAAATAGCATGTATAATTTTAAAAATGGAGAGATAGATACATTCTAGTTTAGCTTGAACGAGATCTTATCTATTAGAGCAACTTTAAGTTTCTATTCTAAATATAAATTCAAGACCTTTAACTTTGCGTCAGTACATTTTGATTCATTTTATATATAGATTCCAACAAGCACCAAAAAAGAATTTTCTTTAGGAGTGTGATCAAGAGATTAGAAGTTGGAATAGTACTAATGAGATGGTTGCTTCAAATTCATGCTATCTTTGTTAGACCCTCCTCCATTAAGCTGCTGCTTTTTAAAATATGGGTTGGAGAGATTTCTGCTGCTGTTATTTTTCATAGAAGGCAGAATAATCTTTCCCTATCTCAGAGGCTCCTCCCCGTATTCACCAGGCAAATCTTAGTTAAAAGTCTTGTTGATTCTTGCTTTCGAGTCTTACCTCTACGTTTTCAACTTACCCTGTGAACGATCTTTTAAAAATGAAAAATTTCAAATAATTTATGACTTTCCCAAGCAAGAATGAATAATGCTCGTTTATGCTCTTCTTCTTTTTAAGTAACTGAGGTCCTTCCTCTATGTTAATCACAGTATTGTTTAAAGTTGAGAAAGGCTTGCTGTGATCAAATACAGTCTTTACTTTAGAGGTGAGGTAGTTCTTCTAGTTTCCTCTTCCAGCAGATTTAGCCTACCTCCTTGGAGAAAACTTTCTAATCATGTCCATCTGAATCTAAGTTTGCAAATCCTTGTTGTTAGCAAGCTCCTTCATCTTCATCTTTATCAGCTTGTTTTCTTAGATTCTTCCTTACATCAACTCCTCCAACTGTATTATTTTGTGGAGCAACTGAACCTAATCGATGTCTCTATACTCAAGCATTGGATTATAGGGTGAATATTAATAGCATGATAGTTGATTGGTTTAACTTACAAATAATTCTGATTTAGTTCTTGAAGTGTGATTATAATATTTACGCTTTAAATTGAATTAACTCTATATCTTAAATGTCTACTACAAAAACTACATTAATAACTCCATCAACAACGTCCTTACCTCAATTTCGACGACTTGAATGTGGAAGTCGAGGAACAAGCGATCTAGGACAAGAAAGACATCCATCCCGATCAACAGAGACTTATCTTTGTAAGCAAGACCAAAGAGTTAAAAAAAATATGCTTCCATTTGCATACTTTTGAACATCATCATGACAAGAATTTCAACTTAGGAGAGAAAAATCTCAGTGAGTGCAACATACAGAAGGAGTCTACACTGCCCATAAACAGAAAACTGCTCTAAGCGCGGAAACAAAAGCAATAGCTCAGACTGAGGCGATGGTGTTAATGTTTGACTTTGATCTTGTTGGAGCTGACTCCCTCATTAAATTTAAAACATAATGCATTTAAATTATTTCTAATTTAATACAACACTTTGCTCAAAACTCTTTCTTGATTAAGTTTACCTTACCCTCGATCAATAATTCATACTCAACTTATAATTGAGCGTTTCAACTCAGGCGAAGAGTTTAACTCCTCAATCAGAGCTTATGAACTTGTGCCTTCTCCGTTTCTATAAGCATCTGTTTCCATCTGACTCCCTTCCCTGACACCTAATTTCATGATCTGTTTGCGATATCTCTGCTCCAGGTCCTTCTTAGTTTCCTCCAAGTTAAATAGCTGCTCTTTTTACCTTCTAGCTAATTTCTCCTCATTCTTCATCTTTTCCTCTAACTCAAGAGATTTGTCTTTTGCCCAACGAACTTCCTCCATCAAGGACTTTATCTTCTCAGGATAGTCATCTGTGTTCTAAAGTCCAACTAGCTGATTCCCCTAATCATGCTGCATACGCTTTAAATGCTTGATCTCTTTCTCGAGATCTTTATTCTTGCTCTCGACGCCTTGAATTTTCTATTCTAGATCAACAACCCTATCTGCTTCAGTCATGCGAGCTCGCTTTGAAATATGCACTAGCTCCTTTTTACTTTGTTGAATCTTATCTAGAGTCAAACTTATTTCAATTTATCAGGAGAAAATATTTATAGTTAAAGTATTTCCCGCTCTTTAAGTTTAAGTTAAGCCTCCATCCTATTCTTTATCTTCTAAATGTCTGCTTCTCTATCGGCTATTTGTTTCTAGAGCCTTTCAATTTACTAATCATGACCACACTCCCCTAACTTTTGCAGATCTTTATCATCTTACAGCTGTTTCTGTTTGACCTTCAGCATCAATTCATCAAGTCTTTGGGCCAGTAAGTAAAAATATATACTTACTTAGCAAGTTGAGTTGGTTATTAAGTTCTTGATTAGTGTCTTTGAGTCTAGCAATTGTGACATCTCTCTCATCAATTTCCTATTTAAACAGCAGATTTACTCCATTACTGTTGTTGTTGTTGAGCTCGCCATATCCAAAGTCTTAATCTTCTACTGGATTCGCAATTTTCCTCTTATGGCCGAGGGATTTCCTGATGTTGTCAACATTAAGATTAGCTAGACTCTCGTAAAGGTCTTCTCTACTCGTTCTATTCACATTAGAGGTTTGAAAGTCATTTCTTAATGAGCCAATTTCACTAAGTTGCTGTCTCTTTTCATTGAATTCTGATGGGTTCATCTCAGTCTAAGTTAAAAACAATGAATGAATCACTTTCTCTCTCATTTAAAAACTTACTTACTTTGTAATCTTAAAAGTGGCCTGTTACTTTTGGGTTTGGCTGCTCACTCATTTGATAGCGAGAAGAAGTCTCGTTATTAAACATGCCTTTTATTAGAGTATGTACCTCGGAGAAGGTATTGTCAACATCCACCATATCTCTTTACCGCTCACTCTCTCTATCCATCCTCTCTATTTAAAAAGGCTTTGAAGATGGCAAAGCTTGAGAGTCTAAAAGTAAATTTAAAAAAGTGAAAGCCTTACACTATCTGGGGGATCGCTTCTGCTACTCTCTACTAGCAATCTCTCTGTAAAGTTTTGACTGCCTCACTTTACTATCGCCATAATTACTGTCAAAAATTGATCCCTCTCCTTTACCATGATTCTAGCTCTATACGTGACTGCTGGTTTCATTATTTCTCCTATCTATTTTGAAAGTGGTACCCGTGCGTCTGAAAACACTCGAGCCATCATCTTGATTGGGATAACTTCCTTGATTTTGATTAGTTTTATAGCTATATAGTGAGCCACCTTCTCGGCTCATTTGTAATACATTCTTGCTAGCTCTCATTCTTTGTTATTGCTTTCTAATTTGAGTTATTAATTTCAAAACTTGTGAGAAGTTTCTATGATAGGATAGAGGATAAATACTTTAGAATGAAAAGAGATAATTTTCCTTTTTAGATTATAATATTTAGGCTTTATAATTTAATTATAATCAAATCAGGGCACTAATATCCCCAACTTACTCGCAAATACATTTTCAAAAGAATTCAACAATCAAAACCACACGCTAACAAGGCAACTAAACAACTTCTTAAGAAAAATAAAACTCAAAAACTAACTCAGATAAAGTTAAAAACATACAATTATACAGATGGGTTGCGATATGAGCTTCATTAAAAAAGCCAAAATGGGCCGAGGTGGTGATACCACAATTGATGAGATGTACGACAAACGAGTACTCTTTCTTGGACTCGACAATATAATTCTCTTTAATTTAATTCTTCCCATAAATTATAACTTATTAAATGCTGGCAAGACTTCTCTCCTTTTTCAGATGAGAGACAACTAATTCAAGCAAACTGTGCCAACTATCGGCTTGAACATCGAAACATTGACGCACAAGCGTTATAATTTCACATTTTGGGACGTAGGAGGTCAAGCTACCAAGCTCTGGAAGCACTATTTTGACAAAATAGATGGTGTCGTCTTCGTCATAGATTCAACAGATCACTCATCATCTTTATATTCTCTACTGTTATTCCTCTTCATTATTTAGATGAAGAAAAGCTGCTTTTTGCGAAGGAAGAGTTCACCAAACTTCAGAAAGATGAAAGTTTGCAGATGATTCCATTCCTTCTACTCTTCAACAAAGTGGATGATGTGCTAAAGTCCAAAAGCACGGAGGAACTGTGCGGGAGACTTGAGGTGGAGCAGGCCAGAGAAGAAAGGGAAATTGCTGTTAGCCGATGCTCTGCTAAGCTCGGTGAGGGTATTTGGGAGGGCATAGACATGCTCATTGAAATTTTTGAACGCAGGAAGAACGGGTAGCATCTCTTCCCTATTCCTGCTGAGAATCTTCACAATGAAATATTTTAGTGAGATTGGATGATTTACTATTATTGTTAATGAGTAGATGAAACAGTCAGTCGGAGGATAAGGAAATAAAGGAAACGGTTAGTAATAAATGGACAGCGATGCGGGCTCAAGCGCTGCTAAAGAGACTAAAATGAGTACCGGAAGAGGTGAAAAGCCTCCTACTATGAGATGAGTCTCAACTGCTTGAAATGAAATCTTCTTGTTTCTCTCTCTCTTCTAAACTGTGTAAATACTTATAAAGAGTCCTATACTAACAATTATAAAGGCTTCACTCTAATTTATCAATTAAAACTCACACAATTGCTCGGACAGAATTAACGCAGCAGTATTATCTCCAAGCTTTCAAAGAAGCTATCAGTTAAAAGTTTAAGTTCAAGAAAATAATAAGTTTAATAAGCCTGAATTAATCACTCAAATCTTAGCTGCCACTGAAGATCTGTGATTATGATTAATTTATAAACCAGATTAATTTTCCTAATAAATTTCTCAATCACTCTTCGCTTCTTTTAAGCTTCTTCTCTTAAGCTCAGATGTAACCCTCAAAATATTGAATCCTTTTTACGAATTGATATTGATACTCTTGGTCTTGCCCTGATGTCTACTTGTTTCATGCCTGTTTCGTTTTCTCAGAGACTCGATGTTTCTTTACTGTAATATAATTTGTCCAGCCATCGTATTGAATGATCCTATATTATAAAGGGCAGGTAATCTCAACTGGAACAATCTTTCCTTCAACAATATACTGGTTTATCAACTGAGTAAAAGTGAAAATCTTTCTCAAATAATATCTCTTAAGATAAATTCCTTTAAAATTTATGAAATTATTGAGAACTGTAAATCTTATATCATTCACTCTTATGAATCTTCTTTGTCCTTTTCTATTTCTCATTTTGCATTTTCTTTAAGAATTCAGTCTCAAAAGAAGTCTTGACATCTTCAAATACATCATCAATTCCTCTAAGTGCGTTGATCCTCTGACATTAATTTAATTTCCCCTGAGCTTCAAATAGCTCCACAATTGGCATGGTTTCTCTCCTGAATGTGTCAAATCGCTTTCTCAATCCACAATTATAAAATTTATTACAATTTAACAATTAAATTAATGTGTGAATGTAGTGATGTTGTCGTCATTTCTGCCACTAGTCTTTGCTCTCTCCATGATTCTGTTGATCATAGTCTCCTCATCTGCGTCCATAAAGAGAATGTGAGGCACCTCCACTAGGTCGCCCATCACTCTGGACCAGCAATCGTAGTTGTCCTAGTTTCTTGGGAAACCGTCAATCAGGAACTTCTTTGCGGCCCATCCCTGCTTCTCCATGCCTCTCTTCAAAAGTTGGCAGGTAATATCTGAGGGCACCAAGCGACTGCCCTCTACTATGATATCGTTTATCAACTGAGCTGTTTCACTGCCTGAGTCTCTCTAATATCAAAGGTTATATTCAAAGCTAGGTATTGAACAAAAAAGAGAATTTCCCCTTCGTTAGACTATTTTACAAAGAGAAGTGTAATTTTCTTAGCCACTGCATTTGGGGATGTTTATTAGGGATTCATTGTTTGCTTACCTCTTCTCTTAGGAGATCTCCTGCTGACAAGTGAGCGAACCCATACTGATCCACAAGCTTTGCACACTGAGTACCCTTTCCAGAGCCTGGACCACTATAGACATGAGTTAGGATTTATAACAATGATTGCGCAAAGATTAATGATCTTTGCTAATCTCCATTTCCAATCAATGTCTCTCTCACCATCACTAGCTATTAATCAGCAAATAATTATTTAATTAGCTATTAAATGATTAAATTTAAGCAATAGAGGGGTGAATAATCATTGGAGAGACTTAGCAAGTATGAAAGCACTAAGAGGACTAAGTCTTACCCGAGCACAAAGAAGACAACTGGCTTTGCTTCAACCATTTTACGATTAAGGTGATGTGAAAAGTAATATCTTTAAAAATAATTTATAGCTCTACTCTTTGACGCAGCTAATTAGATTAGCATGTAATAAGCAAAATTCTCCTAATTATAATCATCATACGCAATCAAATTAAATATTCCACTCAGTATTTGGAAATTAAGCTAAATTATTTAGTATTTTTAGGAATTTGGATGCCAAGTGGATGCTAATGATGAGCACGTCATAGAATAAATTTGGGAATGTTAGAATGTTTTCTTTTTAGCTGGAACTGATGGGTCACTCAAACCTCAAATTCCAGATTGTTGAATCTATAATTGATTATGTATGATGCAGGAAGTTTACACTCATATTGATGAGAGGAATAATTTTAATATAGCAGTAGGCAAGTTAGATAGAGATACACGTATGTAGATGTATTTTAAGTAAAATAAATTTACTCATACTTAAAAATCCTAGATGGAATCATCCCATTATACCACAAATATAAATCATAATCGAATGTATAAGCAGAGATAATAAAAATGGATAAGAAGTGAAAACCTAGGTTTAATTTAAATGAGATCTACTTCTGTTTTAGAAAATTAAATCTTAAGAAAATTATCTCTATAATTTTTATTGAGCGTGAATGCTTTATATCACATCACAGTGCTAAGAAAACTTTTCTAAATCTTTAAGTTTCCCTTTGATTAATTATTGAATAAGCTGGAGATTGAATGAAGATTAATATTATGCTTATTGCGACTATTTTACAGCACCCATTTAATATAAAAATGAAACTATGAATTTAATAAATCGTAAGCTGTAATACTTAGGCTTAAATTCTATCCCTCATCATTAAGAGAAAATTTCTCCAAGAGGAATATCACCTAGGGATGACCCTAATCATCCTGATCATCACAAGAAGCACTCTATCAAACTCTTCAACAATCCTTTTGCGTAGCTTAAGCTTGAGATTACAAACAATATCAACATCAATAAGCAAGTCGAAACAGAGATATTTGGATGCCAATTAAGTTTTTAATCATTACTTTGGAATAATAAGTATCGATTATGAGCACGTGGCGATCTGCTGTGGAGATGGAACAGTAAGAGTTTACGGGTTCTAGCACCCAGGGGCAAAATAACCTGCCATAATTAAGACTCATACTTTCGAAGGTGCCTCGACTAATGAGCCTCCTCTGTCTAGTTTGAAGATATCAAAGCTGAAGGAGGTAGTAACAGACGATGTTGATAGTTACTCCATCGGGGTGTCTTAATCTAAAGACATTGCAAATCACAGCGGATACGACTTAAATAACATCTTTGTAGCTCAATACAAATTAGTCACTCAAGGAAGTTTCAGTGAAGTATCAGAGGCAGACTTACACTCATTCCATATTTTAAATGCTGAGAGGAATAACTAACTCTATGCTCTAGATTTCGACAAGCAAGGCCATAATTTTACCACTGCAGGCAAAGATACATTTATTCGGCTCTATGACACGAAATCTAAACAGCTAATATCCAAGCTCCATTCTTCAAAAGAGCTTGTTGGTCACTCCAACAGAGTTCAGTGCCTCAAATTCAGCCCCATCAAAGAGGAACTTTTATATTCGGGAGGTTGGGATTCGCAAATCAACGTCTATGATATTAAATAACAGCAGCCAGTCATGCAACTAGTCGGCCCTTCAATTTCAGGAGAGGCCATAGATATCCATAAATCTGATGGTCTCGTAGTCACAGGCAGCAACTCCCCTCAAGATTGCTTACAGATATGGGATATGAGAAAAGTTCATGAGCCTATTAGAGTTATTGACTGGAACGGTGGCGATAAAACTGCATCCGGTGAGTGGCTGCATGATTTCACAGAGGAAAGAGAGTCTCATCAAAAGGTCTTTGGAGCTTCAAACGCTTTTGTTTATTCTGTGAAACTAGATGCTTCATAATTTTAAAAAATATTTCTCTTCCGGTGAGTTGATTCTTGCAGGCGGTGGTAGTGGGTAAAACTCTTTTAGAGTGTTTAATTATGCTGATGGACAGCTAATTTCCTGCATACATGACTTAGGTGGGCCAATTTATTCAGTGGATGTCTCAAAGAAGCAGGGTCCTGTTAGGGCTGCTTTCACCTCAGCCGATTCTCACCTGAGACTGGTCAACATCAAACCAAATGACAGACTCTAAAACTGATCTTAAGGGAAACTTATCTTATCTGCGTCTACTATGTTTTTATTTATGGATTGATTCCTTAATATATTTGCATAGCCTAATTTTTCTACATAATTTTTTTAATCAACATATTAAAATACTCTCTTTATATTGTACAAGATATTTAGTTATAATTATTTGAGAAATGAAAAGAATTACAGTTAGCAGGCTTGACACAAATAAATTTATAAATGGGCATTTAGAGGTGAAGAATCCAGGGATATAGTCAGAACGAGTAGTGCATAATTAGACTGGAATAGGTACCATAAAATAGCAGACCCACTCACTTGAAAAATCACAGAGACCCTAGACTTCTCTCAAAATGAGAATTCAATAGAAAACTCAAGAGGCTTCTTCCTTATAAGGTATTTATTTATACAACAATCAATAAATAAATTAACTCAAAATTTAGAGAGCCAAATAAGTCTAAATCTTAAGAGTAGTCAAGTGCTGCCTTAATTTCAATAATTCAAGAAAAACGTTGTCGCTAATTAACTTCTTAAATCCGCTTCGGTTTCCACTTTCGATCAGAAAAATATTCCACTTAAGATAGCAGACCTAAAATAATAGTAACAACAATAGTACGAGCCTAAATCACAAGACTTAAGATCCAAGAAGTTACAAAAAGGAATGGTAGGTTTTTCAACAAATCGGACCATCGCCCAGCAATTTTAAAACGCTGAGACAGAATCAACCAAGTTAACTTTCCAGTAGAACACTTTAGGCACTCCGACAAATGCTCATTCTAAAGTAACAACATTTAGGCATTTTAATGAAACCTCTAGACCCTCCTCAAACATTAAGAATTAAAATCCGATTAACTTAAACTTTTCTAAATCTCAAGCATTTATTCAAAGTAGTCTTTAGCATAAAACATTAAGCAGTAATAGTTAAAACAAAGGAAGCCAAGAAATCAACTAAGAGGAGCAAATTAAAGCTCTTCCCTACGGACTAAGAAATAAGATAAAAAGGAAAGTTGTGACGCAGAAGCCAGGTTCACCAGTCCCTTTTGAGTAATCTGATATCACCGGTGGAAGCTTGGGATCTCTCTCTCATCTATTGATGGGAGAGAAGATGAAGATGGTGAAAATACTACCCACAGTAAGAAAAGTATTGTAACTTATGGAATCAGTAGTTTCTAAAAAAATAGAGAGAGCAATATTAAGCAAAACTCTGATCTGTAAAATTATGAAAGAACTGTGGCGCTTTAGTCCTAGAAATCTATTCTTAAATCCAACGGAGAATTAATTCTGACTAAGACAAATTGTAGAAAAATCTCAGACCGTCTTTTTCTCTTTAAAATCTTATTCGAAAAACTCAGATGGATCAAGACTAGGAAGAAGATGAGAATGCAGGAAAGTCAAAAATTAGAACATAGATAATTTCTGAAAGTCCAGCGCTTACCACTTCATCCGCTTCATTTGTCAACTCTTCGCATGTTTAGAAATTGAGGTAGATTATAAAATCCTAGTCTACAGCTTTGCTATCTTAGCCAGCATTATCAAGGTAACTGCTAAAGGATACTAACTTGTCGCGGGATGAGTTTGAAACTATCTTAATTCCTAAGGACTCTGAAGAAATAACTGAGCTTGATGAGATGAAGAGAACTTATTATCGTAGCTGGAAGAGGAGAGGAAGAAAGCTGTGAGATAATTTAAGCTAAGAGATTACGAAGCATGCGTAGGAGCAATCTAATAAATCATAAAAATGACTTCTCATGCTTATGACTTAGAAGCACTGTCAATTTATTATAAATGTGCTGAAATTATATGATACTGCGATTAACCTTCCATCTCTAAGCTTTGATAGCTATTTTCTTCGACGACTTTGAATTAGCACTTCAATCTTTCAAGAAATTGAGAGAGGTTGCTTCAGACGAAGAGAATTTGCAGGCGAAAATGTTAGCGTACGATAGTATGGGAAGATGCTACAATTTATATTTTACTTAGAGATGTAATTCTTCAAATTTCATCTTTTAAATGCACTTAGGCAGTATGAAAACGCAGTGAAGTGTTATAAGAAGTTGCTAGAGCTAGCATGGCGCAATAATGATATCGGCTCAGAGCTTCGAGCATACGAACAGCTAGGGATGCAGTACTATTACCTGGGCAACTTAGAAAAAGCCAAATACTACAACGATAGACACATGAGAGGAATGATTGAGAAACCTACTTCCAAGATTCGTACTCTCTACGATGGATTCACTCTTTCGCGTAGAGATTCTAAAAAAGACAAGATATCGTTCAAGAGACTAAAAGAAATTCTAGATTCATTCTCTAACATCCAAAATGCTATCCTCAGGAACGTCAAAAGGAGGATTATTGCGCAGACCTTTGGAACTGGCAATTTGTAAGAGCCCATCGATTTCTATAGAAACGGTATTTATTAAGAGGAACCACCTCTAAGGCTAAAAGAGGGATCGCCTATTTCATCCTTATCAATGAATGAGTTACCCTCTCCAAGAATTATGATAGAGAACAAAAAGATAAAGAATGCTTAGGGACTTCCTCATGAAGGCGATAATGACTTTAACTTCCTTTGCTATGATGAGCTAGAGGAGAATAAAGGAAATGAGATGTCTCATAAAAAGAAGAGAGATAAGTTTCTTCTAGCAGTTGCAAGGAACAAGAGCAAGAACCGCATTTATAATCGCAAGGAGAAAACTGAAGCAGAGAAAGGTATTTTCAAGGTTGCTCAGTAGTATGGTGGAGATTTCATTAATGAGTTAAATATCTTAAACAGAGGCAAACTCAAATCGAATACTGTGCTGAAGATTTTCGAGAGAAAAGACTTCGCTCGGAGAATATAAAGGGTGAGGTTGACATGGGGGAAGTTGTAAGAAAGGCTTTGCAGAGGTAGTAGAAGTAGAATCAAAATATAGCTATAAACCATTTATCTCCTAATAGAAATCTCCGCCACTTCTAAGAAAAAGAAGAGCTCAATACTATGGTAACTTAGAAGTAGTTGAGTGAACTTGAGAATGAAATTAGGTATAAGTCTTCATTAGTGGACAATTAGGCAGTGAGAGCTGATTCTCTGAATGAACAGCATCTACAAAAACTAGTGAATTAAAAGCTAATGAGAAGCATGAGTAACGCAAGGGGAATTGGACTGCAAAGGAAAATTACCCTGAAAAAGAAGACGACTAACCTTACTTCAAAGTCAGCAGCGTGGAGTAGCTAGGAAGATTTTGGATCAACTTATAATCAAGCTTTGACTGGAGGAAGTGCTTTCAGCATTGACAATGGAGCAGCTTTTGGTTCTGGCTTCGGTGGCTATCTTAAGGCGAATGAGAAAGCGAGATATGGGAACACTTAAGCAAATGACAACAACGCGAATGTTAGATTAGACATCACACTGGTGGCTGCCGTGAAACAGCCTTAGAATAAATATTTTATTAATTTTTATCTTACATATTTCTTAAGAATCTGAAGGTTGCGAAACTTAATGAACAAGTCAATAACGAGATACATAAAAGTCTCAATTATAAAATATGAACTTAAGACTATCCAATTGCAAATACCTTACCGCAAATAGAATTATATAAAGATATAAGAGTAAGATAAATAAATCTATAATTTTAGCTAAATCAAAATGACAACTATCACCGATAAGATTACTGAGGCTCTTCAAACACTCCAATGTTTTGATGATCCTTCAGGTAAATCCAAATCCTCAATCTGATATTCTTTAATAAAATATTTTAGAGTTCGGAGAATTATCGACACTCATTAGAAACGACCTCCTAGGATTCTCATTATAGCTAATACGAGTTTATTTAATGTTTGAAAATTTAGAGAGATTTGGATTAGACCCTCTTGAGTTGCAATAAGCATTTTTATGATTTATAAGTGGCTTATTTGATTCTGCACATAGCAAAGGTGAAGGCAAACGAAGAAGAATTCGACATAATATACGAGCAGTCTTAACTCAAGCCTCAGTTCAAGAAGGCATTTTTCGATGTAAGCATAACCTGTCTGTTCATATTTATTTTTACCTACCAATATCATTCATCTATTGAACTCTTCTTAAATTTAACTTGTAATAGGCTGTATTCCCCCATGTGAATGAGATAAGGAGCATCTTGCAAGAGGAAAATGAGCGTAACATCAAGCATTTTAAGGACTTGGATTGGAAACTGAGTCTGGTCACTGGCTGCAGAGCTCGTTAGAAAATCCTGCTACCCAAGTACACACTGAAACTAGACATCCAAGAGGGCTGCTCTCTTGCTTCAACTCAGGAAGGGGCAAACAGCATCGAGGACACTGAGAGCTTTGTGATGGACAGCGACTACACAAATTTAAAGAGAATCTAAGAAGCCCTGGAGGACGCACTCAAGAGTATTGACACCACTTACTCAAAGAAGGTTTTCAAGTTCCTTAAATGAAGAAGAAGTAGGGCAGTTTGGAAGAATATCAAAGCAGGCACTACTAGAATTTATTCCGACTGGCAATCAAATTTTATCTATCATTACGATTATTCCATCGAATTAAACTTCAACTCCAAAAGCTGAAATTTACAAAAATCCCTAGATTCTCTTCGAATATATTAAAGTTGGTAGGAAATTATAAGTTTAAGGGGGTCTTCTTGATTTATAATTAAAATACTACCGTTCTCTCGAATCAATCCCATCTACAACCATCCATCATTCCCTATTTTTAAGTAAATTACCTCATGATAACTTATTTGTTGCTTTAGATCGCTCTAAGATTTCTCTAAACCTAAATTTGAATAAACCCTTCTCAGAAGAAGACTAAATTGACTCACAGTCATTCCATTACTCATTCCACTATTTAAATACCTATAAACTATAATAATTGCCCAGGCAGCCATTCTCACCCACATTAATTAAAAAAGAATATATCACACTAATGAGTCAATCCTCAACATAAAGCATAGCAATTTTCATTCCAGTCGCTGTAGCCCTCGTCATAGTCATGACCTTGATTTCATTTACTAAGTTTAAATGTGCTTTATTGGATGATAGGCAAATGCGTCAGCAGAAAGTAAAAGCAGAGAGACTTGAAGTATTCACTGATGCGGAAATAAAACGGCCTCGTTGTGACGAAGGGCATAAGGTACCTTGTGCCCAAAGAGACATGAATATCTAATTAATAACATTCTGGATCACTTTAATTTCTCAACTAGTACTGAGGATAAGTAGCTAGTTGATGGGCTCGATGGAATGCCAGAAAAACAGCTGCCTCACATCTCTATCAATAAAGAGCTCACTCCCAATCAGTTGAGTTTTAACGTCTCGATTAACAAGTCAAGGAGGAGAGTGGGAGAGGAGAATGAGGGTTCGGTGGGTGCAGCACCAACTTTTTATAATCAGACCTGCATATCCATCTTCAACTATATTAGGAATCTCCCTTCAAGCACGCAACTCTACTTCGAGGAAAGACCCATCGAGGAAGATTTTGACAACACACATGATGGTGAGGGAGACTTCTTGTAGACACACCCTCACCAAATTTTTGTGCCTGTGATTCAGCGTCACGGTCTCACTCTCTACCACCCGACAGGTGCACCGTCTAACAAAAAAATCAACACTTAAATTTAAGATTTGCCTATTACTCCTCTTCAGAAAAAGCTTAGCAATGGTAAGGGCTTCTTCTACACAGACTTAAACGAGGGAGAACTAATGCTACCTAGAGAAGAGGTTGTTGCAGAAGAGGAGGAGGCTGATGATAATTTAGAGACAGATAGAGTGCTCCTAAATCAGGAGGAGGATGCGCTATACCTAGATGACATAAAATATATTAGAAAAGATGTTAAGAGCAAGGAAGACTCAAATGAGAATAATCAATTACACATTCATGATCCCAAGAATCTAGATGGATCTCGTAAGTTGCATTTATAGAATATAAAATGAGAGAGTATAACGATTATTCCTATAGTTTAATTCAAGCATCAGCAAAACTCACAAGATGGGAACTAATTGGGCAGCTTTAACAGCAAAGGAACAGCTCTACCTATGCATCCAGAGCCCATAAAGATTTGAGAGCCCAACAATTCCTCAAATTTAGCACTAATTATAGACATATAAAAGCATATGTAAGACCAATTAATTAAATTTACCTGAGTCTCTCAATTATTTTATAGAAGCAAATAGAAATATAGCTATTCATCATCAAGTCTCAAGAAAATAATTTTCAACACACAATAATTTCACTATGGATTCAACTAATTCTCAAAAAACATTATTCATTCTAAGGTTTCCTTGAGCTCACTTTTAGAGTTCAGAGCCTTCTAATTAACTTATTCAAACCAACAACAACTGTATATCTATATTGAATTTTCTATTTTATAATATATTTTGATACTTTATATAAATGACTGGAAAGTTAAAAATGTGTTTTAATTAAGTACTACTCCTTAAGGAATATCGATCGCCAATCCATATAGGTGACTAATTTCATCTTCTCTTGTTGAAGCTCGGCTTGCCTCCTTTGCCCTTGAAGCCTGCCTTAGAGTCTCTCTTCTTATCGAAGCCTTTATTGCTCCTGTTGTTGTTATTGTTGTTTTGCTTCTAGATGTACTTTTTAACACCTCTCTTAAACACTGAGTTATCAAATAAAACTCAATCATTAAATCTATAAGGAGTTGTCCATCTCAGCCTGGTCCTCATAATCTGTCTAGCCGCGTCCTCTCTTTCCACCACCGATTATATTCTCCAGGTCCCTCAAGTCGTCGAACTAGTCCAGTCTTTCTTGCAAACATTCAAAATAGATTTATCAGTTTAAGATAAGCAAGTGCTGCTTCTCCATCTGCTTGAACTGCTTAGCCTCCTTCTTGGAGAAACTAATACGCTTGAAGTTTTCCTGCTCAAGCTGCTCCATAGTCTCCATCTGTCGCACATACTGTGACTTCTTGTTGGTGATACCTCCCAAATGGATCTCCTCTGGCATTAAATGCAAAGAGTTTATGATGATTATGGAAAGCATTTCATATACTTCACGCCTCAACTAGTCAACATAGTCCGACTTGGCCATCTTGCGCTTTGACTGCTAATCATTGTGATCCTTTCTCTTGCTCTCCTTGTCTTGGAAGTACACTGGATTCAACTTTGAAGCTTTGTACACTTGGTTGTCGCCTTTACCCTTTCTCTTATCACCATCCTCCTCATCTTCCTCTGAGTCGTCATCCGAGTTGGCTCTCACTCTATCTACTTCTTCCTCGTCATCTGAGTTCTCCTCCTCATCATCTCCAACCATGGTCAAGTCTCTCAGGTTATCCAGATTGGGTCTGTACTGTAGTGGGTTGTCTCCCTCCTACTACTACCCACTCTCTCCATTTTCAACCACGCCTGCCTCAATATCTCCCTAGGCCTCTGAGATAGCAGCAGTACGGAGCATCTTATCGACCTGGTACTGCAGTTTCTAGTCCAGAGGGCGAAGCTTTTCAAGCAGAGTTTTTAAGTGCAGCAGTCTGTCCACGACTGGGTGATTCTCGATGTTAGGCTCTCCCTCCAACTTCAGAAGAAGGTAGACTGAAAGGAACTGGCAGTATTGAGAAAGCAGATTGTACTTTACTATAAAAGAGCAAGTAAAAGTGGGTAAACTTCATCTCAAGGTAAGTCATTCCGTGCTTGGTCTCAATTTCTTGATTCTTGTGATCCTGGATCTTTGCTACGAGAGGCTTGAGCTTGTTATTGAGAGTGTCTACGGTCTGAATGAATTCCTCAAGAAGCTTATTAAGCTCTGGCGAGTCCTTGGCGATGATTTAATTGATCTCTTTGTCTCCTATTAAATGAGATTCACCATCACTCTCTTCTTCCTCATCATCTTGGTCAGATTGGCTTCCGGACTCCTCATCCTCAGAATCTTCATTATGGTTTCCATTCATGCCTTTATGTAGATGGCTTTCTGAGTTGCTATCACTCTATTGTGACTCATCGAACTCCTCCAGTGAAGTAATCTCCTCATCTTCCTCCTCACTTTCTTCAACTATTTTCTACTATTTCCTAAAATATTGATTACTTGCTTTGAAATATTGTACTTCTTGAGATCAAATGAGTCTAGCTTCCCGAACTTATTTTCATTCTTCTTGAGTTCAAATGAGTCCAGCTTCCCAAACTTATTTCCATTCTTCTAGTTTTATCCATTCTTCTATTACTTCTGTGAGTTTAATTAAAATAAACATATAGTGTATGCCTAAGTATATAATAGTTTGCAGATTGCTTTCCCATTTAGTTTTACCTTTTCGCTAACATTACTTTTTATAAGCCCTATTGCAATTATAAAATAGTCCTCTTATTTATGCAAAAATAATATACTCTGCTATTTATTAGCACCCTCTCTCCTATGATTATTAGAGAATGAATTAGGTGAGAATTAGAAAGAGAAAAGTTAAATAAATATAGACGAGCTGATTGTTTGATAGTAAGTAGATCAGAGCTTGTTTTAACTTTTATTGCAAACTCAAACTCAAAATAAAAGTCTGAATTTACTTACCCACTTTTTATATGTTCGACTGGCAATATATTATTTTATTTCATTCGTAGATTTATTCTTTGATCTTAATGGCTTTAATCTCATACATACAAATACAACCACTTCTAATACTACTATATAAACAGCTCTAACTGTCCAATCACCCTCATCCTCTCATCTGCCCGAGAGATTAAAAGAGGGGATTGAAACTCTCTGCTTACTACTTATATTAGGGTCAACACTCAGTCTTCACCCAAGTCTGTGCCTTCCATTCAGTCAGTCCATCAGGCTTATTTAAAGTAAAGAAATGCAAAAATGCGAATGGATTTATTGTTGTGAGTTAGATAATTATCAGAATTAAGGTCGCGTTCTTTATAAGAACGGGGTTCACCTCAGGCGAGCCACTCGTCCCTCAGAGCCTCAAATGATGATATACGAAGTCTTGGATCCACCTCCAAGAATTTACTTTCACCTTAATATAGAAAGACTAAGATTTCGATATCTTGAATTTCCTGAGTAGGGTTTTCATTTAAGGCGTCCAGGAGCCAAACTTATCTACTTTCTTGAGTCTCTTTTCCACACACTCCTGAATCTCCTCAGGGTCATCATAGCAAACTCAATTTAGCAATAGATATATATCATAAGGGAAGAACTTAATCTTCTTTTGGCCTCTGGTCATGAGTAGGTACATGAGATACCTACACTCCAGCAGTCCACGTTTTCACCATAGTTTTGAGAGGATGAAAGCTCAGGATGCCGAGAATTGTTCTTCGCCAGTCTTGCCAAACATAGTTGGTTAATAAACCAGTAAAATAAGGAAATTCTTTCAGCTTATCAAATATTGAGTTTACTTTTCCGAGGCTTCGTGTTTGAACTCTAAGGCAGCGTTAAAATCAATGATTTTGAGAGTTTTAAGATCCTCCGTGACATAAACATTGCCTGGCTTTATGTCTCTGTGGCAAATTTAGTGTCTATGAATATAGTTAATGCCCTCTAGCAACTGCCTCATTAGCCCTTTGATGGTTTCTTCAGAGTTATAGTGAATGATTTGTTGTGAATCTGCTTTTGAGAGTTCGGCTTCTTCCTCGTCGTCTGGAAGGGTGGACTTGAGTTATTTTATGAAGGATGCGAGGTTATAGCCCTTGCCTGCATATTCCATCACAATGAACATATTTTCTCGAGCCACGTTATAGAAGATGTCATACACCTTCATAATGTTTACATGCCCTTCCCCGAGGCCATCTGAGAGAAATATATTACAGTTTATGATTAATCTAGCATGTGAAATTCCTTGAGGGCAATGTTATAGAGCTCCTAATCTGGCACTTTCATGATCTTAACTGCGTATTCGGTTTAAACTGCTCCCAGAGATTTGCATATCTTCACATAAGAAGAGCAACCCTAAATAAAAATTAATCATTCACTCCTTATCTAAAGCCATTTTGGCTTCTTCAGACGGCATTTATTTTCTTAATTATATTGAGAAAATTATCGAAAGCCTTTAATTCTTATAATAGCGATTATTTAGCCTCTGGTGGTTTATTTCAGAGTTTATAAAAACTGTGCTTTTTTAAAGATATCGAAAATGTTCGACAACACTTAAGTATTTCTTCCTATAAAGATGGTGTTAACTTACCTCGCCTAGGAACATGTCATCTTAGATCTCAAATTAATCCTCGAAAGCAAGTGCCTCTGGCAAGTTATTCAGTGGTTCCGAGCTTTTCTCAAATTGTACAAGTTAATTCTTTGAGTCGGTGGAGACTTCGCTGTCGCTCTTGGGCAGTTAGGGAGTTAGCACGGCCACAGGAACTCTTTAGGAACTCCTCCTGCGGATTGCAGTCACATCATCCATCAACTTTATTTGCAAATCAAAGCTCAAAAATATAATGAGCTATTATTTCAAAGTCCTATTTGAGGAGCTGAACCTCATCCTCGCATTCAAAATCCACTTCTTCCTCATTCTTAGTGGATTTAGCGATGTTTTGATTGATTGGCTGCTTCACTACGATTTATGGGGGCACTTGGGGTTTCGCGAGTTCCTCAATTTAAATGGAGATTCGATGTTTTTTGCCAGTTCGCACTTCGGTCTTCATCTTCTTCATGGGCCCACCCACATTTATCTCTGCATCCTCACTTATATCAAACCCTAACCTCTAAATAAGTGGTGGGCAAGAATAATTTGTAAAAGTCTCTGCTATGATGGCACATCAAATTGTGTCTATTGATGCTACAGGAAGGGTAGTATGTTGCTTCGACCTTGAAGATTTTTTGAACACCTCACAGGTGTTCCGTTCCCAGATTTTTTTAATTTAAATGCGTCATAAATATTCTTAGATTGAGGGCCTTCAACTTCTGACGGATCTTACACATTGAAATTCTAACTATGTATTTAAAAGTTGATCTCTTCGGTGTTTTAAGTAGTCAGTTGCATTATGATCTCTTTTGCCCCACAAGTCATTATAGTTATTAAAATGAATGTAAATCTAATTCAAGAATGATTATCGCTTATATTAAGGGGGAGGATGAGCGGAATCGCTGAGCTGAATTCCATCTCTAGATCTCTTTAATTCTATAAATCGTCTTCATCCTAATCAAATTGATATATAATATTGGTATACAGATCTTCATCCATTCCTGCAGATGAGGAATGACCATCAGCTTTGTGTGAGATCTGGCCAGTGGCTCCATTTACTCCCCTTTGTTTTCTTATATCTGAGTTTGGTGAGATCTGACTATTTCTCTGAGAGTGGAACAAATAAAAATCATCTATAATTAACGAGTGATGTGACATATTGCTGCTCTTGACGCTAAAAGACTTTTCACTTAGAACTGACTGAGGTCCATTCCCCCACTGCGTGAGTCTGGTCTGCCCGCCATCAGTGGTTGCGCTTTGGAGTTACTAAACCTGCCCTGAGAAGCGAGGCCTTTGGATAACCAATGAGTCTAAACGTCAATGTTTGATTAAAATGTTTCCTTTATTCGGATAAATTATATAATTAAAGCTCCCAAAATACTACTCCTCTCCCTCTTCCTAAAGTGTTCTATAACATAGAAACTTATAGTAAAACCAATGCCTATCCTGAGCTAAACTTAGGAATGCAAGAAGGTAATTTTACAAAAGAAGCTAGAGAATATATTTGAAATTATGGGTGAAGTATTTCCTAAGAATGATAAGTCTCTAATATATTAGGGTAAGTCCATGCGATATTTACTGTAGCAGAATGAGATCTATTTTTAAAATTGCTCCGATATATGAAGTGATCATCTTCATAACTCACTTCAAAACCAGGAATTTAAGTAAATTTAGCTTATACACGTTCACCAAGCGATCCCTTAATATAAACAAATGTTTTGAATAATGCAATTTTTAATATAGGGTTATTGCCTTAAATTAGGAAATCCCTTGATTTTTTTAAGGAAAGCTTGACAAATTATATTGAGCTTATAATTTTACCTGCAATTATACCTCTCAGCATCCACAAGAGATGCGTTTTTCAATATCGCTTTATCTTCGAAGCCACTCTAATCTAATTTTAATAAAAGTTCAATTAAAAATTTAATCGTAAGGGCGTAACTGAGTCAAGTTAAAAATGAGAAGACCCATGAGTTAAGAAAAAATGAATGAGAGAAATGAAATAGAGTTTGGTGATCTGGAGGGCATAGAGAGGGAGATTTTTATTATAGGTAGCTGTGCATCAACTACTTACCTTTGCATCTGTTCTGGAGAGTCAGTCTATTTTAAGACGAGGTTAGCTTTCTCCCGATCGTAGGGACGTCAAACGATGATGGTAATCAATACAAATCTTTACTAAGGATGAATTAATAATGCATTGCTTTAAATATTGATTGGTTAGTGGACTTCTTCTTCTGGTTGCAGCTTCCGCCAATCGAGAGGAGACTTCTGCGCTGAAGTAGCTTGAGCTAATACCCGAATGCAGCCTGCCCCGATTCGCCTCCTTCTGCATTTTTAGACTTTAAAAAGATTTATGCAATATTTATTATTTGAGACGAATCGATATCGTCTGGGCTCGCATTGATATCAGCATTAAAGTGCTTGATGGTCTCCTCGTCGCCTCGCTTTGGCGAGCCCTGTCCTGAGTCTGTCTCTTGCACGCTAGTCAGAGCTGTTGCGCTCATTCGCAATGTAGGAGTTAGATGTTCTCGTGGCCTCGAGAGGCAGTTAAAGTTTTCGACGCTGAGCAGAAAGCTATTCCTTTCCGGTTCTCTCGCTTCTAATCCTTGATTTACATTCGTATCACTTCTATTGCTTTCCATGTTATTAACTAATCACAAATATTCCAACAATAAGAGGAAATTAAGCTCAGTCTATTTTTATAAAACTCTTCAATGAATGAATTTATCCCTTTTCTTATTTGTTATGGCAATAATAGTTATATTATCGTGGTCGGTAAGGAATTATAAGTATAAATCACAGATCAAAGGCAGTGAGATAGCCTGGTTAAAATCCAAAATAATGAAGGGTTTTCACTCCGAGACTTACTCTTAATGCTCTCTGACAGCTTTTCCACAAAGACAAGCCACTACAAAACAAATAAAAATCTAATTAAACTTCATTTTTCTCCTTCTCACTTTGTTTTCAAATCATAACCATAAAAGTAAAAAATTATATATTTAGACTTCGAATAAAGGTAAGTTTGATTTATATTCTTTTTAAAATATTACATAGACAGTAATTGGTTTCTTAAATCAGTACACTAAGTGCTGGTTTTTGAAATTGATAATTAATTTTACATTCCTAATATTACTTTACTTTTTAAAATAAGCCAAGGCATCGAGTGCTTATTGACAATTCTATCTCTCTAAAAAGCAATTAAGATTATTGATAGAATTTTACTAGAGATCTTCTTGATGGGAATGCTTTTTGAGAATCCTACTGAATTTAAATGGAGACATAACTATAGTTTGCGATGATGAGTACTAAATTAAGATTTTGGGATAATTATAATTAATAAAATCAGCGTAGTTTCCTAAATGAATAGAGAGGACTTAGAAATCATACAAGCTTAATTTTATAATAAAGTTTTAAATATATTAAAAAAGATTATTCAATAATTTAAAGTAATTTTTAAATAAATTTGTCACAAATTCTCCTATTTAATTTATGAATTAAATGCATCAAGTTGAAAATACAAAAGAAATAAGAATTTTTTATGGTAATCCTTAATTTATTAATTTAAACAAAGCTTACCTTACAAAAAAGTACGCTAAAACTTTAAAATGTCATTTATAGTATATTTCTAAGGTGACTCCTTTAAAATTCTTGCTTATTTTCATTTTCCAACTCTCACTATACCACACTGCAACTTTTCATTTAAATTTGCAACCATATCTGATCTTGATTATTTAGAGGTCGAAAGATGGCTAAAATAATACTAAAAGGCCTATTACTGTCTCTAATCGTGCTGCTTGAGATCTTCCTCCAAAGCAGTATGCTATTTACACTAGTAGGACTCTGCTTCTGGGTACTGATGCTCATAGTTTTCACTAGCCCTCTATGGATTCCTCTAGCAATACTCTGGTGTCCTGCAGGCCTCCTAATCTTCCTGATCTTCAAATATACTCACGTAAGTTCCCTCCTCCAAACACGAAAACATTTTCATGAATAATCACCTTGTACAAATATTGATTTCGTATTTAGGCAGGCGAAAAGGTGTACGATTTGAGTGAGAGGATTTTCTACTATATGACTTACAATGTGACCTGGTGTAGGAAACTAGTGTGGCAATCTGTCTACAATCTATTCTCCTGGTAAGAATAGCACAGAAGTTATTCATCATTTCAGGTACATGAGAAATGACACAAAGTTGACAAGTTTTAACTGTGGCTATGCTATCTTAACTCAAACTGGAGAGACTATCAAGTTAACAGCAAAGCAAGACAGAAGAAACTAGTTCCAGTTTTAACTTTACCACTACGCTGCACTTAGTAAGAGAAACTTAAAAATCTAACATTCTAACCAGGTGTGAGAAATCAAGAGAAACTGAATGACCTCAGAATTTATAGTAATTACTTTTCCATTTTAAATCTTGGATGTTGGGTGTGGAAGAGGTGGCGGACTTGCCTTTCTGTCAAGATATTACGATCCAAGTGAGGCTGTTGGTTTGGACTTCAGTCACTAAAGCATTAAATTCTGTAATGAAAGATTCTAAGAAGAAGAGAATCTCACTTTCACAAGGGTAATAACTAATTTATAAGAGATTAACCTTAACTCAATCCATTATAGGGAGATGTAGAGAAAATCCATAAAATAAAGAGCTTGAAGGAAAGCAGCTTTGATCTAGCACTTTGCATTGAGACATTCCACTGCCTTTCTAACCCGTAAAAGGCTCTTAAGAACTTAAAAAAGAATATCGAATAGCATAGTGGGTAGATTGTCATTGTTGATATCTCACAATTAGTTTGAATGCTTAAGCAATTTCATTTAATCTTTGAGAAGAAAGACTCTGAAAAGACAGAGTAATTGTTCTCAGATGCTGGATACAAGATTGTAAAGAGAGAACTACTGACTTTCAATATCAAGCATGCCATGAACTTGGACAAGCCAAGATTAGAGAGACTGATTTAATCCATTTCGGAGAATTAATACGTAGTTAGAATCCTTAGAAACTTCTTGGCTTCAGCTGAGGACTCAAAGACTTTCAGAGAACTTGGAAAAACGAAGGACTATATCTAAATCTTCATTATGTTGTAGCAATATTAAAATTTACTATATCTGTTACGTTCTTCGTCCAATAATTGAATAAGACTAATAGGAAAAGAGTAGCGGAAGAGGGGCAGGAATTAAACTTAAAGCGAGGACTCCTGGATGCACAGCTGATGTGCAAGGCTCCGCAAGTCACTAACACGCGCAGAGCAGTGGAAATTTAAATACAAAGTGAGATTGAAAATCGTAAATGGAATACAATAGTGTTTATTGAAACCTCGATGAATAATGAGGACGTAAGCATTATCCTCAGTTAAGGTCATAGCCTATTTTTCTTAACTAATGACGGCAGCAAAATTATTTATGCATCACTCACTTCAAATATCATCTTAGAGTATTCTTAGAAATAATAGGTGATTCAGAATTTTTCGAAATGAAAATTACTCAATTTTGGATTTGAGATGAGAAGTGTTCTTCAAACCATAAGCTGAGATTTATATAGTGGTCAACTCCAGATTCGATGCCTGTAATATTATGGCCATCATTTGGATAAGTATTCATTTTAGTCTTGACTCCATTGGCTTTAAGGATATTGAAGTAGTGATAGCTTTGCGGAGGAGGTACTCTCTTGTCCAATTGCCCTATGATGAATAGACAAGGAACTCTGACGTTTTGGACTGCCGATATCGGAGAGTTCTTAAAGAATACCCTGTTATCCTCTTCAGTTAGAGAGTACCTCAGGTCTTCATTTAGGTTATTAGAATAGATCCAATCAGTAAAGTCAGCTGCTGACACCATAAATGACATGTTTATTACTGGATTCAAAAGCACAGCTGCAGAATACAGATCTTTGAAAGAGGGATGACTTATTTGCCAAGCTGAAGAAAAGCCACCATGAGACCAGCCAAATACCCCCACTCGAAGAGGGTCTATCTTATCTGAGAATTTTTCTAGAGCTAGCTTAACTAGGTTTCCTTCGTCTTCAACTTCTACAGTGCCAACTTTACCCAAGAGACTATTCATAAATCTTCCCCATAGCCCTTAGAGCCGCGGTAGTTTACTATCAAAAGCTGATACCCTTGAAGCAAGAGAAAGATCCTATTGCTAATGAAATGATCTTAGGCTGAAGAATTAATTGGCCCTCCATGGAAAATCACAATCATTGGGTGCTTCTAGTTCGGATCCAGTTGAGATGATCTTAGAAAATAGCCTTCAGCCCCATTTTCAAGAGCTATAGTTTCTCTAGTTATACTTTAAGTGAGTTGTGCGACCAAGTCATCTAAGTTGTTAAAATTTGATTTATTGAATCCTGTTTTGTCAACTAATCTCACATGCAAATTTTATCGAATACAAAAAAGGAATAGTTTGATTTTACTCGTGAGTCAACTCTTCAATAGATAGTTTGTCTAAGGATTTGAAATTGACTAGATATATCATTGGTGGAATGCTGCTCGTGCTATATTTAATTATGAGATACTCATCGAAAGCATTTATAAGTTCGTATTCCCCATCCATGTGTGCTACCTTTTCTTTATTTAAAAAGTTTAGCCACTTTACTTTGCTCTTTTCTATGTCAGATATGAGTTTTTTAAAAATAATTTAATCTAAAGATATGTAAATCTCTCCTGTCCTTTGAAAGAGGTTTGGAAGTAGGTGTATCTATTTGAATTTCCAATAAAGCCATGGCAGAAGAGAGATTAGTTATAGCCAAATATTCCACAAAATTCTTCATCTTCCTTTGGATACTCTTTATGTCTGCCAATCACTAGATTAGAGGAATCTTCTTGTCCTGAAATGGGCCAGTTTAAATATCTCTGTTCATAATTTCCAGCATGAAAAATTTAAATGAGTTTCAATTGTAGCATAAAATTTGTTTCATGAGATATAAACTTTTCTCTTGAGCCAAAGTACAAGATCTTTGAGAAGTCACTAGAAAACTTTGGAAGGAAAGATGTGTGCTCGAATGGGTTCACGCATTTTATATAGTCATTCTTCTCTTGTTAGGTAAGTGCTTTATAAATCTTCTTATCACTGACTGGATTTTGAATGTAGTAAATCTTTGAATCTTTGTTCAGGCAAAAATTTAATCCCAGTCTCTGAATGGGCAAATTATATCCTAGGAAAACTATTCCCTGACTCTTTTCATCAAACATGGGAGTAGCTGGATAAAGAGTCTCCTCCAGGCCTTAAACTTCTTCAAAAGAATTATCCTCGAGGTTGTAAATGAATATTGTTTTATCAATAAAGAATACCATAATTCTATTTTCAATTGCTGGTCTTCTCTTTCCACTAAGATTTTCGCCAAAGTCATCAGCATAGAGGTATTTTTCATCCTGAAAATTTCAATATCATATAAATGAAAATGCGTTTCTTCCTCTTCTTCTTAATTTTTCTTTTCATCTTCTTCTTTCAAGGGATCCAACTTTTCTAATTTTCTCATCAACTGTGTCGTTGTGCTCCCAGTAGTTTTTATAGGAGGAGGGACCAGACTTCTCTCCAATGAAAACAACTTTGGTAGAGTCTCTAGACCAAGTAACCCCTCCAAAGATAGTGTTGTTATAAACTTTAGAATTATTATATGAAATTAAAAATCAATTATACACTTGAGAACACTTGTCATGTATCTTTTAACTGGCCACAAACGCAGCAACCTAATCACTCTCAGATGAAGCATCTCCTTCTGATCTCCAGTGCTCAATAAAAATCTCTTTATCTGTTGTTCCTTTTCTAAATCTGACTGACACATTTGAATTATAGGGAGAAGTTGAGCTGAGGATTATTTAGTTGGGGCTGGAATCAGTAGGGACTGAGGTCAACTTAATTATTGAAAGCGAGCTCTCTCCATCATTTTGCACTCTCCTCTCTACCAAGTAAGTGTTCGTGTAAAAATTTAATTTATATCTTAATAAGTATGGCAGCTTGGCCATTCTTCTCAAATCTAAGGCTCAATAAATAAAGATGAAAAATATAATGTTAAATTTGAAGGCTTCCTTTCTTATGTTTAAGAGGTATCGATTTATACCTTTCTAGGAATCCTTATAAAGTTAAATAAAACTAATATGATAGAAATACAATCATTATCTACAGGCACACTTTGAGCACTTGCAGATACGTATGTAGGAATATTCTTGTTTATTGAGTCGTAGAGTCTAGTTAAAAGCTCTCTCTTGCTTGAGTACAATTGATTTAGCTAAGATATCATTTTATTTAAAGATAATAAATTAATCTTTACTAAAAATTTTCATCCTCTTTAACTAATATTTACATTAAATATTATTGCAAAGCAAGATAATTCACTCAATTTAAAGATAGTCTAATTTTTTAAAGAAATTATGAATCTTTGATGGAACTTCATTATACTCATTCTTGGTGTTCCTAAAAGTTTTAATCGAACCAGAGACTGATGTTCATGAATGCATCAAGACCAGGTTCTGCGCTAGCAATAGAGTGACCCTCTCCCGGGTAGTTATATAGAGCAGTCTTCACACCTCTAGCTTTGAGGATATTGTAGTAGTGGTAGCTTTGATGAGGAGGAACTCTCAAGTCGTTTTGCCCGATGATGATCATAGCTGGAGTCTTCACATTTTCTACAACTGATATGGGCGATTTATTGAAGAGGGCGGTATTATCTTCAGCTGTGATTGAGTAGCGCATATCTTCTTTCAGGGCAGTTGCGTAAACCCAGTCTGGGATGTCAGTAGAAGCAACCATGTAAGAAATGTTGATAACTGGGTTCCACAAAACTGCAGCAGCATAGAGGTCCTTAAAATCTGGGTGGCCGATCTACCAGCCAGTTGAGAAACCTCCATGAGATCCTCCATATACTCCAATTCTCTTAGGGTCAATCTTGTCTGGGTAGGTCTCCATCGCCAGCTTAATGAGTCTTCCTTGGTCTCTGATATCTCTGTCACCAAGTTCACCAACAAGGCTATTCATAAAGTCTTCTCCATAGCCTGTGGAGCCACTGTAGTTTACTATCAGAAGCTAATATCCCTGCAACAAGAGGAAAACTCTTAGTTGAGAGAAGAAGTCTTAAGGAGAGGCACCGAAAGGCCCGCCATGGAAAATACCTATCATGGGATGCTTCTTGGTAGGGTCAAATTGAGAAGAGCTTATGAAGTAGGCTTATGCCTTGGTATCTTCCAGCTATAGAGTTTCCTTGGTGATGGTTGGCAAAAACTCAGCTATGGCTTTGTCGACTTCCGACTTTGAAGCGTTTATACTGATCTTGTCGAGCACTCTTACATTTAGGTTAGATTGGTCAATAAGTTCAGAGAGGGAGTTCTTTTCAACTGACTTGAACTGAACGAGATAGATGGCAGGTGGTTTGCCGTTGGTGCTGTATTTAACAATAAGATTTTCATCGAGCGAGTTCTAAAGCTCATAATAGCCTTCAAGGTAATTTTCTGGTGTCTTGTTCAAGAAATTAAGCCATCTTACTTCCTTGGTCTCAACATCTGTAATGAAAAATAAGAGAAAAGATAGAGAGTTAGGTTAATTAATTTTTTAGAAGACTCTATCCTGGCCCTTGAAATCAGTCAAGAAGAAAGCGTATCTGTTTGAGTTAGAAAGGAATCCGTGTGAGTAAAGATTTTAATTGTAGCCGAAGATCCCACAAAACTCATCGCCTTCCTTCGGGAACTCTCTGTGCTTGTCAATATATAATAACCAACATTTCGTTATAGGAAGAATATCAAATAAAGAATGATCTTAAATTAAAATAGATGTAATAAAAAAATAAACAAATCTTTGTAATTATACTTTCTCAAGAAAATCTTTCTTATCTACAAAAGAAGTTAGTTTAAATTTTAAGGATATAAAATTCAAGAACATTTTTCCCTCATTATTTTAGAGAAACTCAAATCAAATTCAAAATATTTAAAAAAAATAAAAATTTAATCGCCATTAAAAATACCAATTGCTCTAATAATTTAAGACTCTGATGCATAATTTAATTAATCTTCCAAATTAGAATATCTTAACTTTTATAGTTCAATAACGAGATTAGATTCAACTGCGTTTGAAGGTGGCCAGTTCAAATATCTCATTTGATAGTTTCCAGAGTGAGTGATGAACTTCTCTTTAGCTCCAAAATATACTAGCTTAGAGTAGTCTCTTGAAAATCTTGGAAGGAATGAAGTGTGCTCCGTCTGGGTAACACACTGCATGTAGGTGCCTTGTTGCTCAGCTGAGAGCTCCTTAAATTTCTTAGCATCATGGAGTGGGCTTGGAATGTAATAGATCTTCGAGTCTTTGTTCAACAAAAGTTTAGGCCAAGTTTCTGAATGGGCAAGTTGTATCCAATGAAAATCACACCTTGGGATTTTTCATCAAAAATGGGGCATGCAGGATAGAGAGTATCTTTTCCTAACCCCACTACCTCCTAAATGGTATTCTCCTTGAGATCATAGATGAAGATAGTTGGTTTTTCTTGCCAATCTAAGTTTCTCCAAAATCTTCCTTGTACAAGTACTTCTCATCGAGGAAGTGAGTTAATATAAAAAACTAACTACAACTTCCATAAAGTTTCTTCTTCAGGTTTCTTGTCCTCTTCTTTCTTCTTCTCTTCTTCTGTAGCAGATGCAGCCTTTCTCAATTTCTCATCTACTGAGTCGTTGTCCTCCCAATAGTTCTTATAAGTGGCAGGTTCTGGCTTCTCACCGATGAAAACTACTTTGGTGGAGTCTCTCGACCATTACCCCTCCAAAGAGTGCGTTATTGTAAACTAGCTAAAATTAGCATGTCTCCTTTCAATTATATAAACTTAGGAGCACTTGTCGTGAATCTTCTTGCTTACGATGTATGATGGGTGGCCGCCATTTTCTGCAGATGCATCTCCTTCAGAAGCCCACTGCTCAATAAAGAGTTCTTTGTCAGTGGCTCCTTTTCTGAAGCGAACTGAAACGTTGGAGTCCCAGGGAGAGGTAGAATTGACAAGTAAGTTACTTGAACTTGTATCTTGAGGGACTGTCGAGATCTTAAAGACTCTTGGTTCTACGTCGGATTCTCATCCCTCTCAATCAGGTAGTTGTTTTAGTAATCAATTAAAAAATATTATAAAGTAGGGAGTTAAAACCTATAATAGAATTTAAAAAAAGTTTTTCCCTTTTTAAACACTAAAAAAAGAGGAGAAAATATTACAAAAACTTTAAGATTTTAAATTTGTAAAGTTATTCACTTTTTTTTAAAGAAAAGAAGATAAAAATTTTTCATAAATTTTTCAATCTACATTATTTTAAAAAAAAAATTTCCCAAATTTAAAGGGGTTTAGTCTGGCAACCCTTCTTAAGTCAAAAGCTTCCTTGATGATTGAAACGGCGTATCTCTTAGTTGGTTTTACTTCCTCAACCGAGGCAGGGAGACGAGAGATTGAAGCCCCAAGGTAGGCAGGTACATTTGAGTTGATTGCGTCGTAGAGTCTAGTCAAATATTCTCTACGAGACTTAGATTAGGAAATAAGTTGGCTCAGCATTTATTTTCAAGTGAAGTTCAAAGTTATAAAGATATAAGATTTTACAGCTCAAATAATCACTCTCTCTTAAGAATTAACCTAAAAATTATAGAGAAAGCTATTCATTTTTAATAAATAAGGTCAAAATTTTCTTCAAAAATAGCAATCACAAACTGGTTTTGTTTTCATAAATTTCTGGTTGAAATTTAAGAAATTTTTCAAACCACAAGCTATTATTGATTATAGCATCGATGCTAGTTTCCTTCCCAAAATATGATGCCCATCAGTTGGATATCCATAAGTTAAGTTTGAACTCCTTGGCTTTCAAGATATGATAGTAGTGGTAGCTTTGCTATGGAGGCACTCTCTTATCAGCTTATCCAATTAGGAAAGAGCTGGAGTTTTCACATTTTGAACCACTGAAATTGGGAATGGTGAAAAAGACTCTATTGTCTTCTTCAGTTAGAGAGTATCTCATTTCTTCGTTTAAGTTATTAGCGTATACCCAATCTGTAAAATCAGCTGCCGATACCATGAAGGATAAATAAAATTAAATTATAAAGGATAGATTTATCACTGGGTTCAAAAGCACGGCTGCAGAGTAGAGATCTTTGAAATCAGGGTGACCAATCTGCCAAGCCACTGAGAAACCTCCATGAGACCAGCCGAAGCATCCCACTCTTTGAGGATCAATAAGATCAGGATATAGCTTGAGAGCAAGTTTGACTAGATTTCCTTGGTCTTCAATTTCTCTTACTCCAGTATTTCCGAGTAGTGAATTCATAAAATCTTCTCCATAACCTGTTGAGCCTCTGTAATTCACTATCAACAGCTAGTATCCCTAAAGTAAGTAGAAAGCTCTTAAGTGTAGGAATTAATCGTGAGGGGAAGCACCCAAAGGACCACCGTGAAAGATTGCTATTAAAGGATGCTTTTAATTAGAGTTTAATATAGTGGGTCTCACAAATGCAGCTTCAGCTCCATTTTCTAACTTGATTACCTAAGTAGACACAGATTTAAGTGAATCAGCCATAGATATCTCTATATTAGTTCTAGCTGGAAGAGTAATCCTGTCTAGAGTTTTAACTATCAAATTACTTTAATCTATTGTCTGCAATAGTGTCAAGTCTTTATGTTATTTAAAGTGAACCAAGTAGATTATTGGTGGCATTCCATTTGTGCTGTATTTGACAATCAAATTTGATTCATGACTACCTTATATTTCGTATTCTCCTTCTAAGTAGTTATCTTTTTCCTTGTTGAGGAAATTCAGCCATCTTATTTCTCTAGTCTCTATATCAACAACGAAAACACAGAAAATAAGGATTCAATTATTTTTAATTAAAACCCTCTCTTGACCTTTGAAGACTGTCTAGAAGTAGCAAAACTTATTGGAGTCTCCTATAAAATCTAGATTGCATAGTGTTTAATTGTAGCCAAAGATACCACAGAACTCATCTTCAGCCTTTGGATAATCTTTGTGCCTATCTATCACTAAATTAGACTGCTCCTTCTATGGAGGCCAATCCAAATATCTAAGCTAGTAATTTCCAGTATGAGAGATGAATTTCTCCTGTGCTCCAAAGTAGATAAGTTTAGAGAAATCCTTGGAAAACTTGGGATGGAAAGTGGTGAATTCTGTGGGGTTTAAGCAGATCATATAACTCTCTAATTCAGACTGGGAGAGTTCTTTAACTTTCCTTGAATCATAGATTGGGTGAGGAATGTAATAAAGCTTTGAATCTTTGTTGAGACAGTAGTTAAGCCCTAGCTTTTGGTGAGGCATGTGAAATCCAATAAATATTATCCCTTCAGAGTGCTCATCGAACTACGGACTAGAGGGGTAAAGAGACTCATTATTTAAAGAGTGCTTCAACTCCATAAAACTGTTCATAATTAGGAGCTAAAAAACTGAAAAATTAAAATTTCAATTTCTTTTTTTTTAAATGAGTTTCAGTTAAAGAGAAAGAATTTAATTTATCTTTTTTAATAGTAAAAACTTAGAGTTACAATTTTCACAAGGCCATTTATATGTTTTGTTTTGAAATGGCTTAACTTTAATAAATTAATGTTGTGATTAAGGTCGTAAACAAAAATGATAGATTTCTTTTTGCCCACCAAAAACTCTCCAAAATCTTCCTCATACTTGTACTTATCTCCCAAAAACAAAGTAACTAATCAAATTTCATAAATTCATTTTTAAGTTTCTTCATCTTCACTTTTACTTTCTTACTTAGATTCCTCCTCCCTCTCTTTGATCTTGTTATCGAGGATATCATTTTCACTCCAATAATTCTTGAATTCAGTCGGTGGCGCCTTCTCTCCTATGAAGACTAATTTAGATGAGTCCTTGGACCAGGAAATGCCTCCAAAGTGGCAGGTGTTATAGACTCAACAAATAATTAAAGTTTAATCTGGATTAGACTTAGCTGCATATGTCACTAATTTTCTTGCTAAATTAGAAAGAAGAATGTCCTTCATCACCTCCATCTGCAATCCATTTTTCAATGTATATATCTTTATCTTCCTTCCCTCCCTTTCTTATTCTAACAGATATGTTAGGGTTCCAAGGGGAGATAGAATTTAATAATAGAGAACTTGCACTTGCATCTGCTGGCACAGATTATAGTTTAAGGATCATAAGATCTTTTTCTTTGCTATCATTATCCTCTTCAACTAGATAGCTATTCGAGTAAATAAAATAAAAAACTTAAATTTTTTGTAAGTAAGGAAGTTTTTGCAATCTTCTCAAATCAAACGCCTCTTTCATTAAAAAGATTTTATCTCTATAAATCTTAAGTATAATTTAATTAGTATCTTTGTGTACATTTATGATTACTCTCTTTCTCTTTTAATCTTGACTTGTTTCATCCACTGGCAACGAGTGCATGCTCACTCCTAAATAATTGGGCACTGAAGAGTTGAGTTGCTCATAGAGTCTTGTCAAATACTCTCTCCGATTCTTGCATGTGCTTTCTAATTTGCTTAACATCTTATTTTTTCACAGTTTTTTAATTATTTGTATCTAAAAAATATTTATAAGTAAAGATATAGACTATATCAGAAGATTAAACCAAGGATCTAACCCTCAATTCTTTATAAATCTAGCTTATATTCTCTGCAATAATTCTTATTCTATGTCTATATTTTGCATACGAAGAGAAGAGTTTCAAATTATTATAAGATAAATAGAGATTTGAAATATATTCAAGGGGCTGCCAGTTTTATTTATAATTTATTACTCCTCTATTATAGATTTATTATTGCTTTTCTCTTTTTATTGCTATTAAAAATATCCTTAATGATTATTTATCATGATATAATTATCAAATATTATAGCTTGCGTAGGTTAGAACATTTAAATACTGCCTAACTTTATTCTAAAAATAGAATTTATTTATTTATTTTAAACAGTCTTTTATAGAATCATTTCCTAATTGATATTAAAATATATCCTTAAACAAGAAATATCTTAGTAATCATTTTTATATTCATTTTTATTTTTTGTCTATTAAAACGCTTAACATTTCAAACGTTAATCTTAGTTTAAGGTAATTAAAGATTATAATTTGCAAATTAGGTTTGTATTTAAATTGAATATATATTATTGACGCTGTCCTTAACTATTAAAGATCAAAAAACAAAAATAATTATTTTTTATATGTATATTAAGATTTATGCGTTGCTTTCAGTTTTAGAGAGGAGTTACTAATTATAAAATACCCTATCAAGCAATATATATATTTAGAGTTAACATTTTTTCATTCTTACTTTTCTAAATAAATGAAAGATTAATTTCTGGCTTGATTCAAATTTAGTGTGATTTATGGTCGATGCCAGCCCGGTTTAGGAGAAACGCTTGAGGTCTCTCGAAAACTTAAAAATAATAGTAATAAACGTTAGTGCTGATACTTTACACCTTTTAATCTAATAAAAAATTAACTATAAAGAAAATCAATCCAACTTAAGTTAAATAAGAATATCGACCTCATCAATTTATTTTACTTACTTTAATTGTTTATATAATTTATCGTATTCAATATAAACTATAATACAATACTCAACCACTTTTAAAAAAATAAGTAAGTAACTAAGTAAGTAAGTACTTCTTTCTAAAGTCTATAAAGAACTTTCAAATTATTTTTTACCTTTACATACATGTTGATCACCTTAATTGTAATAGAACTTTTCGACTTCTAAGCAAACTCTGTGAAAGAAAATTTAAATTCATTCCTGGATAACAAGTCTAAAATACATATATTTCTCAATCCTACTATCTTCTTGTGATTTTTATTATGTCATAATTTATTATAATTTTAAAATGAGGTTTAAATTTCATGCTTTAAATGTTTTTGTTTAATCTAACGCCATTTTCTTAACGTTTTCAATGTGGAGTCGGCTGCTGAGGTTTGCAGCATCCTGCCTCTCCTAACTGGTGACTTTCTTGTTCATGAACTGGTCCAGTGCGGTCAACAGCCTAGAGTTGCCCGCCCCACTCTCTAAAAAATTTAGCGGGCTCTTGTCCTGATTGTCAGCCTTGCGCGGCTGCCAGAATGTGAGTAAAGATCCACAGCTCTATTTTTATTGAGCGGCATTTATTCCAGAGCTCTAAAATTACTAACCAGCATCATAATTTTTATTTGGGAGAGGGCTACTCTTGAAGCTCCCCTTCTGTATGGTAGAAGCGGGGGCGTGAAGCGCTCCTCTATTTTGAGTGTAGGTCGCTCCTATCAGCTTTTTGTATTACTTCTCACCTTCATATTTAAAACATATTAGTTAAAATAAAATAGATAAATTTCTGGTAAATTAACTCGCGAAATAATTATTATCTACAAAAATAAACAACAATTATAATTATGTTCAGGGGTGAGTCGCTTTCCAATAAGGAATCCTTCCCCACTGTTGTGGAAAAGGGACTTGGCCGCTGAATTACTCACGTGTTCTCTCATATTCTCAAAGTCAATACATTTATAAATAAGGCAGTCGAGTATTTAGGTTTGCTTAGGATCTGTATATCAAAATATGGAAATATTTGCGCCTATTATAATTGTAGCTCTATTTTTGAAAGAATCTTTCTACTAATCTCTCCCTTTGATTATATTTAGACGGGCTATTAAATTTTGAGGGAAGGCATCTCCTGCTTTTCAAGACTATCCTTTTCCAGCTTTCCCTCTGGATCTTAAAGGCAAGTAGGCTTGGGCAGCTTAATCACTGAGATTTAAGTGAATTTGTTCTCCTGCTTAGAGTGCTTGTCCTTGCTTAATTCTCATAATCATAAATAAAATACTATAATAAATAGTAAGTAGCAAAAAGTGAATCACTAAAAAAATAATTTATTAAATTTGTTTTTTAAATTTGAGAAGTAGATAAAATAATATTTTAAGTTGAGAGCGATTAATTCTCGGGATTAGATTTGGTTAAAATAGTCGTGGAATTTTATATTTAGAAAGCGTGGACTTCTATCACCCTCAATAGATCAAATAAAAATGTATATGAGCACTTTTATAGATTATTTAGTGCTCTCCTAGTTTTAATTATCGTGGCTTCGCTCGGGGCTCTACTCTCAAAATACACTTTTTTAAGAGAAATGCAAATTTATTAAACTATTTATCTACTCCACTACGTTAATATTATTATTAGCCTGAGAGGATATTAGGTTAGTAACTGAGTGCATAGAGAGAGCGCCCTCGCATGAACCCTAAGCCAGGATTTTTCTTGCCAGCAGTTTTTGAAGTTTCCAGTCCTTTCTCTTCATCTTTAAATTGAGAATTAAGATAATAAGAACGAATTTAAGGATGGATGGATGATATTTATATGCTATCTTGATACTATTCTTTTTTAGGAAGCCACGTGTCGCGAGTCGAACGCGCTGCTTTTGAGACTTGATCTCGAACGCATAGTTGCGTTGCTGCTGAAAGAGCTCATCCTCAGTCATGCTCTGAAATTCCTTCAAAAAATATACTGAAAGTTATCAACAAATAATCAATCATAAAAGAAAGTAGGATTTAAAGAATGAAAGTTAGGGAGGGGTGTGTTTTCATCGTCCATGTAATCCGAGTCGTTAGATTAAAATGAGAAGTCATCCGGGTCTTAAAAATACTTTATCACTATATATGACCTGTCTTCATAGACCTCTTTTTGACTCTCTTTAGCTAAATTACGGATGGGGGACTTCGAAGTATCGATTACTCTGAAAATTTGCTTGTAGGTTGACGTGGCCGATTCCTACAGATGCGTGTTGCTCATCATAGTGCTGAGTCTGGTAGTAATAATTATTATTTGCTATTATATTATTAATCATACCTGCACTTTTACCCCTCTAAAGTTTGTAACTAAATTTAAATAAAATGTTAGATACACACACACATAGAGCATATCTTATTTTATGATGAACTTAGTTACTATAGGAGGGGTGATAAGCAAAGCATCAGATCGAGTAGCTGTGCTTAAATAAGCGAGGAGCGGCTGCTTTAACATTTATACGCAAATCTACTAAATTTAATCAATCCCAACGTGGCTAGTTTGAAGCGAGCGCTTAGCAAATCTCGACTAACCAAAATTTGCTAACTCATAACCCCAACTATATAAAATATAATTCAACATCTTCTTATCATATTTTTTTAACATGTGGCTTAATTAAAAGTAGATAAAATTTTAATACCTCTCTGCCACTCTAAAATAATTGAAATATATATGTGCTTGCTCATTTCTCATTCATTTATTTCACTATAGCCAATAGAAATCCTGAGACTAAATGAACTAATATTAAACTCTCATGAACCTGGAAAAATTCAGTTGCAACTGCTTAAAGATTAACTAACAATGGCAAGAACATTTGAAGGAAGCAAACTTGCTCACGTTTAACTTAATAATTCATAGCCTAGAAGAGAAATAATGCTTTCTTAATGAGAGAGTGGTGTGGCTAATAACTCGATACAGAACATTAAATTATGCCCCTTTTAACATTTGAGGCAATGGATTGAATGAAAAGAAATATATGTAGCTGATAAACTAATAAAATATCAAAGTATTAAATCAGAAAAACAAATATGAATAGGAACTAGTCAAGGCGAGGGACACGTTATTTAATATAATCATTAACTCTTTTTTACGAGCTGAAAATTGTACTCACTCATCAGCTATATGAGTGACTTTAATTAAATGCAATAGGAAGGATCTCTATTTTAAAGTTGTTATTTAAAAATTAAAATTAGTAAACTCAGTCAATCAAACTATTTTTCAAAATATTTAGTCACTTAATTTTGCTACAAAAGCCTTTAAGTTTTCTGAAATAATTGTTCAAATCTTCTTCTCCATTCACACTAGCGACATCGTAGCCCTATTCACTATTCTTATTAGGTACTGTTCCCAAAAACACATTCAAGTCTTAGACTTACTGTTGGTCCTTAATGAAATTTTCAGCTTAAATTTGGCAATTCAGTGAAACATTTTGCATTTTCTTACTCTTCTTAATCATTAGCTGAGTTGAAACAGTGTAAAACGGGATAGAAGAGAGAGACAACTTTTATCACATCTGCAAGATTGACCTTCTTCTTATTCTTAATAGAGCAAAGACCGACATGAAGCAGTTTCTCGCTCTGTGATCCAGAATAGTCCAGCCTTTTGTAACATACTGAGCATTAGAATTTAGACGGTGAGGATGTGTTTTGAGTAATGGCTAATGCTTTTATCACTTCTGAGCTTTTTAAAGGCTTAGATTTATCGTTCTTAGCATGTCGTATATAGTGTGATAGTACTTTGTGTTTAGCTTGATGCTGGTAATTGCAGCAAGGGCACTTTAACTCTTTACTTCCATTCTTTCCTTTCACATTTAGAGGCTCTCCAATAAATGTATAGGAGAAGCGTTAGAATAGCTTCGAATAGCTTTTTCTATCAAATAAAGCTTTCCATCCCCTGGTGTGTAGCATAGAAAGATCATTTGCATTTTCTAAGGCTCGAATATGGGAGTAATTAATTTGGACTTCTTTTCAAGCTGAATCTTTTTCTCCTCAAGTTTTGCATCTCTCTTTCTTTTTTGAGACTGATTTTTTTAAGCTGGTTCTTTTCTAATCTTTTAAGTCCTCTTATAGAGCAAAGATCCTTGAATGTCAGTTTGATTAGAGTCATAGAAAAGCCTTACTTTGGCCCTTGTGTTCTAACTGATTGAATACTAGCTCAACTAACTTCTCTCTTCAGAAATCGTCTTGGAGTCTTCAGGGCCAACTTCTGAGTCTTCATCGTTCTTTTCCTCATTATTATTTGGAAGTATCTATTCTTCAGGCTATTTAAAAGTTTCATGAGCTAGATTACTATACAAGGGGAGGAGGTTCAAGTCCTATTACAAATCTGAGCCCTTCTCTTCCTCTTCCTCACAAGCTTGCTGTAGATCTTTGTAAAGTTCAATTTGAAGTTCCAATGACTCTCTATTGAATTGAGCTAAATTTGACTCTTTCTCTTCCTAATTGTCTTCATTTTCTTTTACTTCTTCTTAATTGCCATCAGACTGCATTTTATTATCTTCTGAGGATGAGATAAGTACTTCAGTCCTTCTTTAATTCACTTAAGTCATTTAAAAGCCTCTTCTTGAGGAAGTTTCTCTTTTAGTGGAATTGAAATTGTTCTCATCTATTTCTTCTAAATCCCCAACATCTTGATCATTTACTTTAGAACTGGGATTTCTATTCTTTAAAGAGACGTTTCCACTCTCCCTCTGACTTTACTCTTCTTCAGTAATTCTGCCAAAAGTATGCTCAAAGATAGATTTCTTTTTTAATAGCTTGTCTTTAGTCCTGCATGCTTGTAAACCTCCATTTGGATTTGCTTTACTATTTTAAAAGTTGAAGCGGAATTTTTAGTGCTAGAGGCTTGCAGACTAGGGAGCTTGGATATTTTAATTGTTGAGTTTGCTTTCAATTAAATTGCCACCTATTCCAAAATTGCTACTCTTAGAATGAGGAGGGCTTAGAGGAGCAGTGAATCTTTAGCTGCTTATATTTTTTTGAGGGTTCTGGAAATTTTAGTAAGGATTGAATTGCTGAGGGAAGATTTCCTTTGAAGATACTTTTATATTGCATGTTCATCTGAATCATTTGCTGTTTCTTTAAATGCTGATTAGCTTACTATGCCTGCACATTACCTTCCCTATTGAACTTTCTGTAATTCCAGGGCTGCTATCTTTGGGTGGTTCTAGTTTATTCTGAAGGGGATTAAGGCCTAGACAGATTTTGAAAGTAATCTGAGACCTTCATTTGATCTGAAGCTCGAGCCTCCCTAGCAAAGTTACTTTCGTTCTTAGAAGACCTTCTCTGCTTATTCTCATTCTCTTTTATCTCTTCAGCAACTATCCTCTATAAGTCCTGAGTGTCGAGTTGAACATTATGGGAGTTGTTGGATTCAGCGTTTTCCATCTATTTCATATCAAGCTGACTACAGCTCTAGTCCTGATTTAACTTCACAAGCAAAGAGTTCAGTTGTCGATCAAGACTTTCATTTATCTGCTACCTCGACACAGATTGAGACTGATTCAACAACTAAACCTCTGGAGAGTAAATGGGAGAGCAGATCTGCATTTACTAGAGCCCTTGAGTTGGGTTTTACATATCCTGCAACAAATTCTCCAACTCATTATCTACCTAATCCTCCTCCTCACCACCACTCCTAATCTACTACTCATCATTCTATTCCTGACTCGCCTAATAATTACCACACACATTTTAATAATTGTTCCCTAAGATCTAGTCCACGTCAACTTCTTAATTCAGTTCATTAAGAAGGAGTTATTAACTGTTCAGCTCTAACTACAACTCATCATTTTAAGACTACCAGTAGTTCTAGGTTTGGGACATGTTTATTTGAACAGCAGCATCAGCAAATTACAAAGACTGCCTCTAAAGGTCCTCCCCTAACTCATTTATCATAGACTGATTGAATTTAGCACTTTATAATCTTTGGTCGTAGCCCTACTGCTCCAGATTCACTCTTTATCTCTTGTACTTACAACTTTCAATTTCAAGCTGCCTTCTAGTTTCACAATCAGAGATCTTAGATTGGCAGACTTACATGCTACTCTAAGCTATATTCTTCATGCTATTTATTTAGGAGACTAGCTCAGGTGTTTTGAGCATGCTGTGGTCTGAAAAGACGCCTATCATTTCATTCAAGCAGGACAGATAGAAGAGATCACTCTATAACTCAGATTGCTCCTTCAGGAGCTGGAAATTAATCAGACTGTTGTCTATCAAGTCTTTGAGTCTGTTCATTAAAAGCTAAGCAAGGTTTTAAAGATTGGGAAGAGGTTTCAAATGTTCAAGTTTTAATTTATTTTATATTAGACTCTCCAAACTTTCACTTAAGCAAACTCTCCATCAGTTTGAATATTCAAAATTTTAGTGAGTTTATCTCTTCATAAGCAAAACCATAAAAGTTATTTGATCTCTAAGTAAGAAATTTAAATTGGTTTGTTGTTATGAATACACACTCTTACTTCTTCCTCTCTTATCTATACGAGTTTAAAATTAATCTTCTTGCTTCATTTATCCTTCTCTCTTTTTTGTTCACCTTCCTAAGCATTTTCATTTTGGACGCTTTCAATCATCGAGTCGTAATTTATAGCCTCTATTAGCGTTACCACTAAGTCATCGATCGTAGTTATGAAAGACTCACAGTCGAAGAATTCAGCTTTGAGAGCGTTCATCTCCAGGAACACAACTAGTAAGTGGCCATCATTTGTCACCTCATTGACGAGCAGCACACTCTGCTCTCCCTTTATGAAGATCTCCTTACTAGAGTCGAATCCCATCTCCCTTGCTATCTTTCTCTGGGCTATAAATTAAAAACTATTGACTAAATTCTCTTAAATTTATCCACTATTTTAAAGGAGATGACTCTTTCGAGTATCTTTTCCACTTTATCTCTGATGGCGTTAATAGTTTAACTGGAGGTGCCTGAGCTAGATGCGGTTGGGTTTTGCTACCTAGTGGGTGAGAGCGAAGGGTTATTCAGCAAACTTCCTTGGCTGTTGTATAAGTAGTGTAAACCATTAGTCTATAATACAGAATGAGTTTATGAAAGCATTTAAGTTTAGCATGCTGGCCTTTTGAGCTTGGATTTAGATAACGCCTATGAATGATATAGCCTTGTGCGAGTTCTTTATGTTTCCTAGTGCTTTATCAATTTGCTAAAGGCATTCAATAGAGACATACACACAATTATAAAAATTCATTAAAAAAGATTGAATAGAGACGCTTGGTGCAGAGTAGCAACAGCTGAATAAGTTCATCATACTTCACAAACTACTAAAACTATAACTCTAATTTATTTTTCTATTTTCTTCTCTCCAATTCACTCAACATCTGTCTCACCATGCTTTCACATTTTAGAAAATTTGGATCCGCATTGTTTCAATATTGAAGTTTCAGAATTTATTTAGTGAAATTTTTATTAAATAAAAATAAGTTGACTGGCTGTTGCCTCTTCATGATCCTCTTTCCTGCTGTAGCTGCTCAAATGAGTTGCCGTTGACTTTTCTGGCTTCAAATCTCTGTGAATTATATTTAATTTTCCTGTTTTCTATTAAAAGTATTCTAAATTTGCCAAGATCCATTTAAAATGATCTGATTAATCGACTAATTGACTAATTTAGTAAAAATCCGAGAGTTTAAATTTAGATTGCGAAGATATAGCAGTCTCAAGAAAATAGGGCTTAAAAATTAGTAGATTAGTCAATTAGTCAAATGACTTTAAATGATGCTTGGCAAATTTAATCAGTGTGTACTTTAAATTTAATACAGGTTAATATTAAAAATAATTCACAGAGATTTCAAGCCAGAAAAGTCAACTGCAGCGCATTTAAGCAACCACAGCTGGAAAGAGGATCATGTCGAGGCAACCGCCAGTTAACGTACTTTTATTTATTACAAATTTCGCTAAATCAATACAGATACTACAATAATATTCTAGACACTCTGTTTTTTAAAGATTTATCAGTGGCGATTGAATCCTCGTTTAATTATTGGAGTGGCCTGTGTTTAAGTTGGATCCACTTGCTGTAATTTATAATATTATTAACTTCTTCTTACCAACAAATCATATCTCAATGAGAAACACTGCCATTACCCTCGCTGTTGTCGGCACCGTTGCCGCCATCGCAGTCCTCTCCGGCTCCGAGAGCTCCACTGCCATGTTCGACATCAACCCCGATGTTGACATCTTCCACAACTTCCTGGCCACCCACGGCAAGTCCTACGCCACCCAGGAGGAGTTCAACCTTAGATTCTCCATCTTCAAGAGAAACCTCGCCAGAGTTAGAAGCCACAACTCCAACGCCGGCGATGCCACCTTCACCATTGGCATCAACAAGTTCTCCGACTACACCCCTCAGGAGTACAGAAGAATGCTCGGCTACAAGAAGAACACTTGCTTCAATTATGGTTTAATTTTAAGAACAGCCAGGCTGCCAACGGACTCGAGTTCGAGGTTGACCCAAGCACCCCCATCCCCGCCTCCATCGACTGGAGAGAAAAGAACATGGTTACCCAAGTCAAGGATCAGGGACAATCATAACTAAATAAGTCACATCCATGAATCTTAGATTTGGATTTTTGAGAGTGCGGTTCATGCTGGGCCTTCTCCACTGTTGGTGCCCTCGAATCCAGAGACGCCATCAAGACCGGCAAATTGGTTGAGTACTCAGAGCAACAACTCGTTGACTGCGACACCAAGGACGGAAACTCCGGATGCGAAGGTGGAGACATGTACACCGCCATGCTCTACACCAAGTCCAACCCCCTCGAGACTGAGTCCGCATACCCATACACCGCTGAGGACGACTCCTGCGCTTACTCCAAGAGCAAGGGTGTCTCAAGCAACAAGAGTGCCATGAAGGTCAAGGCCAAATCTTCTCAAAGCCTCAAGGCTGCTCTCGCTCAGGGACCCGTCTCAGTCGCCATCGAGGCCGACACTGATGTCTTCCAATATAAGTTAAAAGGTCAATATTAAGTTCCAGGGCTACACTGGCGGTATTCTTAACTCCGCTGAATGCGGAACTCAGCTCGACCACGGTGTTCTCGCCGTTGGATACGGATCTGAGGCCGGCAAGGAGTACTACATTAAACTATCATTCTTATAAGAGGTAGTTATATCTATAATCTTATTTAACCACGAAATGAATGAAGATCATCATTTATAAACAAGTTAATTTAATTGTCAAGAACTCCTGGGGTAGTGACTGGGGTGAAAACGGATATGTGAGAATCGCCATCAAGAACGGTGCCGGTATCTGCGGTATCCAGATGGAGCCCGTCTTCCCCACCCTATGAGGAGCATCCCGATGACCAATGACGCAACGTCAAGTCATTTATAAATAGATGTGTATTCAATTTAATAATTTGTGGTTGAGAGATCAAAATACGAGTACCCACTATAAGGGGCGAGTGAAAACTCTCACTCGCTCTCTATCTTTAATTCTGGAATAATTTAATCGTATCTTTCCTTCAACTCATTTATAAGAATATAATATTATTCTATTCGCGTCTATTTCACTTTACTATTTAACGACCTTTGCTAGCCACTTGATAGAGTTTCGATAAATATTTCAAGTTAGGTGTGTTTTCCTTTCATGCTAATGGCTTATCAAATATATTTGCAAAGTTTTATTGATGATTGATCGTCTAAAATAAAAAAATGATAATCTTCATTAGAGTGTATTTGCTGTCACCTATTAGCCTATCTCTAAAGGTATTTTTTTCAAAATTAAATATCAAAACACATTGTTCTCTGTGTGTATAAATCATGATGCCACACTCCCAATCCATTTCATTGTAAGCTTCAGTCCTTCGTGATTTGCTTGCAAGTTTTATAAATTTGTAAGTTTAATACCCATTTATACATTTAATATTTTCTTCTTCATTTCTACAATTCATTAGTCTACCACATCGATAAAGTCCAGACTTTAAAATTATATACTTTTTGTGCTTCAACATTGTGATTTGAATTTTAAAACAAAATGAATTAAGGGATCTAGTATACTCTAATCACAATTATAATAATTTTTTTGAGAGATAATTAAAATAATTTCTTTATCTTAATTTTTTTAATAGCTTTTATAAATATAAGTTTGATACTTCTTTATAGTATCAAATAACTCTTTTTAATATAGGTATTTAAAGAAACTTTTAAAGTCTATAATAAAAAATACTGACTAATATAACAATTAAGATACTTGTAATGACAAAAAATAAAAAGCATTAAAAACTACTAAAGAAACAGTAAGTTCATTATTTAAATTAGAAATAGATCAACTTTTATATTTGTATCATCAATAAATACTCTGCTATTTTTTAGCAGTTATCTCCATCTCAACTTTAAAAATATAAATTATATAAAATACTTGAATTCAAAAAGAAAATATGTTAATAATAATGAAAAAATTAATCGAAAAAGCTAAGAACTACCTTCTAATTAATAACCATAAAAGAAATGTTAAAGGTTTTAGCTTATTATATTAATCTTCTAGAAAATGCCATATTTTTCATTATTTCAATTTACCATTCGAAACTTTCCTCATTTCAGAGAACTTAAAATTTAATTAATCTTTTATTCTCTTCAAAAACGAAATTAAATGTAATTAGCTTTTCTAATTAAAAAATATTAAATTAGAAAGTTAAAATTCAGGACGCACACGACCGGCACTAGGCACCGGTCGCCCTTTCCCTGAAGGCTTTCTGGTTTGGTAATCCATTGGCTGGTGGGTGAGTACTTAAAAGAGGCAAGGGATAATGGCAGCCGAAGCCCTGGGGAAGGTGGTAGAGCTGCTCACTGGAGAGATAATCAAAGGTGAGTGGTTCCCACTCACTCTCCTAATCCTTGTAGGCGTGGAGGGATGTGATCTATGGGCAAACACTCAGTCATGCAGCTGGACAGCGAAGCCAGACGCTACGGAGCAACGACTTGCTCTCTGTCCGAAGCTACCAGGATTTTTTTTCTCCTTTTAGGTTTTTTTGGATGGTATGCAGGGGGCTTCTTCTCAGAATGTGAGGTGGGTTCCACGTGTTTAATATCCCTATTCGGCCGGTAGGTTTGTGTGCGCCAGATAAGTGCGTCACAGCAATATCATTGACGTCACGGCTTATCTTATTTATGGCGGGAGCCCTTAATTCCCTTAATTATTATTATTTTCACTTTAAATTAAAATTGTCCTTTCTATTAATTTTTAAATTTAGGGAAGCTTCTTGGTAAGGAATTGGAGCTGAGATCTGCAGAGTTGTTAGAAGGAATAGATCTCTGCTTTTGAGAGATAAGATAAAGTATTTATCTGTGGATATATAAGTAAAGATTTATGCATATTTAATTTATAATTTATGAATTCTTATCAATGCAAAAAATATTATTTCAAAACAAATTATTCTAGAATTATCATTTAGAATAATTTGTTTTTGTTGATTAAGTGATGTTAGAATTTAATAGTTGCTATTACTGCTGAAAAGGTTTAGTTATTTTTTATGAGCATCTCAAAGAGAATTTTGTATCCAACCAGTAATTATGTTATGAGAAATGAAATTATAAAGTTAAAAAATCTGCTAGTTTGGGATTTCTAAGAGAACTATTTTCATTGATGTATCTTTCATTTCTTTTTGGATAATCTCCATTATAGGGCATCTTCCTTTTTTTTTAAAAAAAAAACTTTGACTGAAGCTTTTTGTGTTAATATATTAGTTTAAGTTGAAAGCTGCAGCTACTTTATTATTATGGCTTACAGTAAATTTGACTTTAGAAATTATTTTAATGTCTATAAAAATGGTAAGATCAATAATCAAAACTCAAATAACAGACATAACTAAGAAAGGTATTCCTCTTTTAAAACAGACACTTATCTCTGCCTAAAGCTTAAATTATTTATAAATATGCTTATATTTGTGTACATTTTATTATCATTAACAACAGATTTTAAGGTATTAAAAGTGCCACTCTTCTAAATACCGAGATATTTATTCCAATCCTCAACTTCAAAATAACCTTAATCTAAAAATAAATTTAGCCATTAATTTATTTAATCTTAAAAGAGTTCAGGGAAAAGATGACTTTCTCATTTTATCATGAACTCCAGTAAATTTACTAAATAACTTAATATTAAAAATATTTTCTTGATTAGATTTTATTTCAATTAACCATTTCATGATTATCTAGTAAATATATAATTCCACTAGATATTGTGAAGATAAATAAACTTTATTGCACTTTTAAATTTTAGAGATTAAATGTGGATATTATAAATAATTTCTTGAGAATCGCCATCAAGAACGGTGCCGGTATCTGCGTTATCCAGATGGAGCCCGTCTTCCCCACCCTTTGAGGAGCATCCCGATGACCAATGACGCAACGTCAAGTCATTTATAATGATTGATTATAAAATAATTAATAATTTGTGGTTGAGAGATCAAAATACGAGTACCCATTATAAGGGGCGAGATGAAAACTCTCACTCGCTCTCTATCTTTAATTCTGGAATAATTTAATCGTATCTTTCCTTCAACTCACTCAATTATTCACTCATTAATTTAAGAACTTAGAATATTATACTATAGTCTTAATATGTTTACCTTACTCACTTGTTCCCCTTCACCATTCTACTTCCTCAGATTTGTTCTTATCAAACTGCCATCATGGTAGAATATTTCTAATGGCTGATCTAATCTTGTAAAGCCAGGAGATAGAGTTTTTTTTAACTACATCATACAACTATCTTTTGCATGCACTCCTTCATATTATTGCAAAGTTAATGTTGAAATATGTTCTCAACCCACGTCACGAACTCTTTCTCTTAATATTTGAAATCAATATCTAAATATGCTATCAACAAATATATTATTTTAATTTATTAGTTCAGCTATACTTTTATAAAAATCTCAAAGGCGAATGAATATAGTTAAGAATAAAGTTTACAAATTAATATCAAAGATGAAGATTTCAAGAAATAATAATTAAGGAATTATAAAGCATTTAAGCTATAAAAAAATTCCTCAAGATTCTGATTTAGTTCTTTTTTTATAATTTATCACTTGACAAGATCTTCTTTCGGAGAATTTATAAAAAAGCACCAAAAAATGGTAATTATCTGAGAAAAGAAATTAAATGGATTTCTCGTTTCTAATTAAGCTATTCTAAAGACCCCTAAATTCATTAATTTATAATTTGATGAGCATTTTGTGCTCCTTTCACCTGTTTAAAAAAAATAAATAAAAATCATTTCGTTAAGGATTTTTACTCAGATTATACGTTATGTCTTATGATTAAGTAATATAGGCCTATATTTAATAAGGACTTTATAACTAATTTCATATTGCTTTTATTTTGTATTAGGTTTAAATCAAATAATATCTTCGATAATTTCTAATATATGAGATTATAAGAAAATCTGGTATTAATGCCAGGAGAGTATTATCAAAATTTTTTGCAGTCAAAACCCCAAAATAACATAATATGATAAGAAGGAGAGTATAATTTGTATATAATTAATTTCCTAATTATTGTAAAAATCAATGGTAAAGTAAAAATTTGAGAAATAAATAAATACGCAGACACAATAAATCATCTTCTATGTGCATAAGATTTTAGAACAGCGAGGGCATAATCGGACTCAGATCTACATAATCTCCTTACTCTATTCATGATTTGACCTCTGCTAATATAATCATAACTCGGCTGCTATAATTATTGATCCAGCTATATAAAGACCCGCGCGTTTAATATATTAATAGAATGCTATTAGAATGCGGACAATCAAAACCCCAAAACCCCGTAATATGATAAGAAAGTGAAAATAAGTTTGTATATTTTCTTATTAATACTTATAATCATGCTAAATTTTAACCCTAAACAGGCAATCTAAAGTCTTCTAGGAAGGTGACCTTGACGTCTGTCTCATATTCTCTGAATTTTATACCTGCTTCCTCTATCTCAGATAACTGAGTGTTAGGTTTCATAGGTTGCTTGATTATTACTCTCTAACTTTTTCAAAGGTTCTGATACCTTGTCTATCTTACAATGTCTTTATATTGCATCATCTTCACTTTCACACTAGTAGTATTCCTCTGGTTTCATATCGCATTCAAGTATGATTGCAACTATAGACCAAATGTCCTACTGCACTGAACCGTTGAGCCAAGTCTGTCTCTATGGGAAGTAGTGTTCCTTGCACCGTTGCTTCCTCAATGTTAGTCTATGACAGTTGATGAAGAACGTACTTCAAGTTTTTGTCCCTCGCTTCTCTCAACACTGTCAGTTCGTTCGCGAACTCAAGACCTCTCTCTTCCTTCTTTACAAGGTATTCGTAAGGGAAGATCTTGTAAGCATACTCTTCTTGTATGATGGTGTCTCTTCGCTTCGCATCAGCAAGGTGGAGGTAATTTTGAACACACTCCTCCAAAGTTACAACTCTCAAGCATTGAGTCTTGCTTTGAGCTAGCTGAAACTTTACTGACACCATACACTAAGGCTTCTTATTTAAAAGAATATTTTTTTTTCTTCATTTAATTTCCTTTAATATTGTTCCAATAAAGAGTTGAGCATTTCAAGCATTCAAATACTTATTATATTTATAGTAAAATTTAAATCGAAATCAAAATCAAATTAAAATAATAAATGAAGAGTTTTAAATTCGTGTCAGTTAATAACTGTCTAACCTCTAAAATATGGGGCTTGATCGATAGCAGTTTTTATTTTATGGATAGTCTGTTCTTCCGCCATTACAATATCTGCTCTCTATTAAGATATATGATTTGCACAAATCGTATATTTCTGAATTTTCTATTTATTCAATCTTGTGCTAGCTCCACTCACTTGCGAGCGAGATTCAATAGTACCTGAAAAGATAAATTATCTTAAAAATTTCATCCTATATCGAATGGTATAATCATTATTTAAAATTAGCAAAGTTTTACTGTCGCGTGAATCGTAATTTCGAATTATTATTTTAATTTAATTACTATTTTGCATTATATTCTGGGGTTTAATATATTCAATTGGATCAAGAACAACTCCAAGACAAATTATGCAGATGAAGTAAAATTAAGTTAGTATACTTTTATTTTAATGTTAAGTGGTGATCCAACTAATCAGCTTGATTTTCACCAGAGTAGAAAAAATCTTAGCTGAGATAGGGCAGCTCCTCCTTCTCCTCCAAGGTAGAAGATTTACTCTCAACCATAATTATATTATAAATACTTCTAATTTTAAGTTTATATCTATATCTGAAAATTTGTTGTAATGTTTCTCTTATATCATATGATTTAAACTCTTTATTGTAAAGTATGCATTCCTCAACCCAGAATTAAAAAATTCTAAAATTTAGAATTATTTTTAGTTTAGTCTTTAATTATAAAATTTGTATAAATGATTTATTTGCAAAAATATTTGTTCTAAATATATTAGAATGAAATGCCCAAAGAAATGCGGGGCAAATGAATATAAGGAAGTCAATAGATTTGTGTTTAACCTCCTAAAGCAACTCAAATTTTACTGCCAGTTCAAACCAAGATGCAACCAGATCATCAATTACGAGTAATACAAATAGCACTACATGAGTTGCAATAAAAGTTAAGGATGTAAACATTTATTTAATTTATACTAAAAATGTGCAGGTGAAGGCTGCAAAGTTCAGATTAAGCGAATCCTCAATGAACTAAAGACGCAAAATTAAATTCAATAAAATTAACAAAAGGAAATAGAATAGCTAAAGATTACTAACAATGAACTCAAGAAAACAGTAGATGAGCTCAAAACTACAATATAATCTATGAGGAACGGAAATAGTGTCAGAAATTTGTACTAGCCACCTAGATAATAATTCCAGTTTATAAGTTAACAAAAATTAAATTTTTAAGAGCATATACATTAATAAGACTGATAAAAAATAACTAGTTTCTAATGCAAATAAAGAAAAGTTTTTTTATACAAGATTTTTAACAAATTTAATTTTATTAAAAGAGAGTTGTATACTTTCTCTGACAATTTACTATAAGTTGTAAATAAAAGAAGCATAAATAGCAAAAATAAAAGTCTTCAAATGCGATTTAAAATTATAATCCTCCAAAAAATCTTTAAGATGTTAAAGTTATCTAATTATAACAATATTATCTTCTTTAGATGATAAATTGATATTGGCTAATTATGCTATCATAATTGGAAAATAAATGGTCAATTTTTAACATTAAATCCTAAAGACAGATAATTCTGATGGCATTAAAATCATCTTAATATTTTTCTCATTAAAACTGATATCGATTTTTACATATATAGCTGAGAATTTAATGGAAAATTGAATTAAATTATTTTTTAAATTAAAATGGAACAATTTTGTGTCAGTTGAAGTGTGTCAGATTTAAATAATAAATAGATCATTCGATTCAGCATTAAATTCTAAGAACTTTTTATCCTTGCAACTTTTGTGTGGGAGTGCTCAGTCAAGAGTTATAAGCGACACAAGTTCTTACAAAGTTGATATTTGGTGTTTGGGAGTTTGCGTGAATCATATCTCGCTGCTGAGAGGTGCTTCAAACATGATTAAAGAAGAAACTCGTATTAATTTTCAATGATCTATCGAACAAGCCCCATAATGGGTTACGTAGCTCACATTTCAACGACCAAAATTTTAAAACTTTTCATTTATTATTTTAAATTAATTCCGATTTCCATTTAATTTTTAAATATAATATATAATTTAATTAAAATCATTAATAATTTAAAATAATAACTCAGGTGCTGCAACATAGAGTCAGTTTAAATAACAGGTTCAACTTCTGATCTGCAGCTTATTCGAAAGATTATACAGTTCTCACACTGCTATGGAATTCGCCACAATCCATGTACCCCTCTATTAGACACACTACACCACTTTCCATGGATTAATAAACTAGTTCGCCTAAAGGGGGATAAACGCAACATAGCAGGGCCAAAGAGTAATGGCCGGCTAATCTCCCTACCCGAGCCAAGCCGCTTTGATAGCACGTAATTGGTCCTAGATTTTAACTTTCTAATTTAATATTGAGTTATAATAAGAATTTAAATAGGAAAAACTTTAGCTGTCTTTGATTTAATCCATTTTAATTTAATAATTACTTAATATTTTATTAAATTCTCAGTTAAAATCGTAATTTTTCTTCAAAGCTTTATTTCCCTATTAAATAGGCTTAAACAAGTTAAATTTTTTAACTTAAATAATTCTAACCCAAAGTTTTGAATGCTTCCGAAAACCAACAAAATTAATTTTACTAGGATATTAAAAATTAAATAATTAACTAGACAATAGCTTTGGAATAAATTTAAATTATTTACAAATTATAATATCCTGATTATAGAGGATAGATAATTCACAATTAAAATGCGAGTTTTAAATTTTTGCTTGAAATCATAGATATATAAATGAATTAAAATCAATTTATTTCTTAAGATCTTATGTTTTAGTTTTTTATCAGCAAATTGTTTAAAGCAAATATTTCTACTCCTGAAGCAAACTGGTAGTAAAATTAATAGAATAATATGAGATAATTTGATTGGTTTATAGTCAATCAAAACATAGCAATGATCTTTTCTTAAATCTACAGCTCTTCTCTGCCGAAAGAGAGGCGAAAATTATTTGATAATATGTAACTAACTTTATTTGAAAAATCTTTATCATCATATATCTCTTAGCTAGAACACTTTAAATATTGTAAAATACTTTTACCACTAAAGATTAAAAACTTATTTGAATTGGTTTAATTTAACATAAAATTTTTTCAAAAATCATTTGTTAAATTTATTTCCCTTTTGCTTAACTTTCAATTTTATATCAGCTAAATAAGATTCGGATAAAATAAGAAATAGAAATTTATTTTAAGTTGACCTATCTTCCATTTCAATAATCTAAATATTATATAAATTCTAATTAATTACACAAGTTAAAATGCACAATAAGAATTAATTTTAAGCAAAATAAACATAAAAACTTAATGAAATCAAGGGGGAGCACGTAACTTGACACCTCAAAAAATTAAATCAATCTCTTATTGAGACAATCCTATTTTTTTCGGACCATTCGAGTCTTAAATAAATGCGTAATAAAGTTAAATTTGCTAGCCTTAAAAGACAAATTAAGAATTTATAGAAAAATTTTGTGAAAAGTGTTACCCGAAAATTAATTTATAAATTTGAGATATTTATATAAACTGATATAAATCATAAATTAATTATTTATTAGAGCTTGTAATCCTCTATCTATCTAATTTATGAAGTTAAATTAGGTCAAAACTCAGAGATTTTCTCTAACCAATTATTCTTATCTTAACAAAGGAGAGCGAAAATATATTAAAATGAATAAATCTTAATTTTTATAAGAAATAGAGTAATTAAGGACTCATTAAGATGCCATAATTTAAAACTAAAAAAAACTAGTTGCTCACAAAATCAAAGTCTTATGTTTATTTAGTTACGTAATTGAACTTAAGATTCCTTCATTTTCAACTACTTTAACTTTCCTTAGTTAAGAAAAGAATAATTGGTTAGAGATAATCTCTGAGATTTGACCTTATTTAACTATAGATAAAGGATATCACACTCTAAAAAAATAATTAATTTATGATTTAGAACAGTTTTACATAAATATCGAAAGTTTCTAAATAATTTTTTGGTATAAATTTAACAAATTTTTTCTTCAAAAATTCTTGATTTTATTTTTTTCTTGCAAAATTTTACTTTTGACCCATTTTTGTTGTTGTTGGGCGATTTGTAAAAAAAATAGGCCTGTCTCAATCAGAGGTTGAATGAATTATTTGAGGTTTCAAGTTTCGTGCTCCCCCCACAAAAATAAATCAATAGTTTATTTTTAATTTGCACGAGTCATATTTTTAATGAAAATTCTTTATATTAATTTTTCATTAAAGTTATTAATGACTTATAAATAAAATATTTATTTTTAATTTAATGACAAGCAATGAAATGCGCAAATGGGCAAATCCTTTATAAGAAATATTACAAAATCAGTTAAAAGAATATATTTACTCATAAAAATTGATCATTTAAATAGCATCTTAATTGAATTAGTTTTTTAAAAAATAATTTCTCTTATTTACTTAAAAATTTAATTCTTTTAAAATTTAATCATTTATTAAATAGAATATTTAGTGAATAAATAAAATAAATAATAGCCTTACCCTTTAAGTTCAATTCGCTGCGATATTTGTAAAAGAGATAAGATACATAAAGACGGCCATATTTACCACTGTGAAAAGGATAGATTCATTTGCAACTATAATTATATATTTCTTAAAATATCAATGAAATTAATTAAACTACGATGTTTGCGTAGAATGTTTTAATATGCACTCACAATAAAAGTGAATTATTTTGGAACCAAATATATCAATTTATTATTCTGAAATATCCTTAAGAATGCGACAAAATTATCTTCATTATGATTGAAATAGCATTAGATGATCGTAAATTTAATTGATTTTCAAATATATCCAAGTAAATACGGTTCTAACGAGCAAAGATATCCTGAGAGAAGAGGTGCTTGAAGTTTTGAAATAGAAATTTGGTTTATAACAACTAGAGACAGCAAAATACATCAAAGTTTTATCCTTAGAATTGGTGAATGTCTTCTCTCTAATATATTATTAAAAAAATGACTTTTATTTTAAGATAAAGACTTAGTTTTTGACTTACATTACTTTGTGAATAGAGCGATAGTAATAAAGTAGCACTCAGTCAAGTTCAGGGATCTAATAATGCGTAATAAAATTTAATTGTGGAACTGAATATTTAATGCAAGCTTTAAAAACTATAAGCTTACTCATTTTAAGGGTGGTTTTCCACCTCTCAATAATTGCTGTCTTCTATTTATAGAATGAATACGAATGCAAAATCCGAGGTAAGTGATATTTGAGATAAATTAAATAGTTGACGTTGATCGCCAAGATGAATCAATTTTTACTCCTAAGTTCGAAACCCACAGGTAAACTCTTTTTTTTTTAATTTTTTTCTGACAAATATAAATAACAGCAACAGCAATAAAAACAGTAGCAATAGCAGAAGTAAAAATATTTAAAGAGATATTTAAGATGACGATGGAGAAGAGGAAGAGGAAGATGAAGAATTTTAATTAGCGGAAGAATAGTTTGAAAGAGGAAAAGTTGGAAAATAAATAAGGATTGCTTAGAAAAAGAAAAAAATCAAAGTATCAGTTATCTAAAAGGATCGAATTAAAGATGGCAAGGTGAAAAATTTAAGAAGCTTTTAATTAAACTATAAATCTTTATAGATCTCTTTTAAACAATTTCTCTAATCCATTCATATTCTACCTATAATGTTAATATTTATCAAGATTATTCGAATTAATAAAGAAATTTATTATACACAACTTATTCTCATTTTCTTATCATAATATGGGGTTTTAAGTGTGGATATTTTATTTAATATTACTATTTTATAATAGATTTTTGAAATTGTTAAATGTAGATTAACTAATTAACAATTAAAAGTATGAGGGAATAAAAATAAATAGGGCCATTAAGGAGCTCACCCATTTAATATATTATAAAATTAAGTAAAAAATTCCCTAATAGATTAATAAGAAAAAATTTAATATAGAGATCAAGTAATTATAACTTACATTTACAGTAAAATATTTAGAAATGGAGGCCTTTTAACATTAGAACCCCTTTCGCCCATTCATTATATTTAAATTTTAATAATTCCTAAGCTCATCCACCACCCAACATGTGCACGATGACTAACAATAAGTCAAAGTAAGTTGCTAAAATAAAAACAAAATATTTTGCTTCTGAACATGATTTTCAGAATAATCCGAAGTAATTTATTTCATAAGATTCATATAAATATATTCCGATTATTCTGAAATCAATATTCATGAAAGATATTAAAGATTTTATATAGAATAATACTTTACTTTGACTTATTTTGTCGTCGTGCACAGTGTTGGGTGGTGGATGAGCTTAGGAATTATTAAAATTTAAATATAATGAATGGGCGAAAGGGGTTCTAATGTATAAAAGGCCTCCATTTCTAAATATTTTACTGTAATGTAAGTTATAATTACTGATCTCTATATTAAATTTTTTCCTATTAATCTATTAGGGAATTTTTTACTTAATTTTATAATATATTAAATGGGTGAGCTCCTTAATGGCCCTATTTATTTTTATTCCCCTCATACTTTTAATTGTTAATTAGTTAATCTACATTTAGCAATTTCAAAAATCTTTAATTATAATAATTAAAGTAAATAAAAATGTAGAAATAAAATATAATTTAATGTAATTTGAAAATTAAATATTACAAGGGATTATACGTTAATATTAAAAGTACAGCCCCCATTTTTTTAATGATTAAATAATGGGGGGGGGAAAGATTGAGGAGAAAGATTAGAATGAGAATATGAATCTGAGTGTAACAACAGTAGATAGAAGTACAGTTGAATCTAGATGAATCTGTAAATGTAGTAATTTACTTGAACTATATGAATAATACTTTTCTTGTGCAGCTCTTTTAGCTAAAGTTAAAATTTTAAAATAATTAAATTAGACATTACAACTAATAAAAAGGATCTTAAAGCCGCTCAGCCTATAATTAAGTCTAAACAACAAAATTCACACATTCATAAATATAAAGCAATAATCCTGGAAGTAGCTTTAGCATGGTATCCTTATAATAATCTAACTGATAACATTTTATTTTGAAAATCCTAAAATGAGAGTTAAAGGATGCTTAAATACTTTTAAGGAGTATCATAAAAAACCTTATTAAAGTGTAACTTTCATCAACTCAACTTTCAGAAAAAATATTTTTTTAATCTCAAATTTAAAATACCAAAATTTTTAAAATTAGAAACTGAGGCGTCATTACAAACTAGAAATCAAATTAGGCATTTATTCTTAAATTTAACATAGAATAATAATTGGTTTCACTAATCAGTACAATAAGTGCTGGTTTTTTAAATTGATTATTATTTTTACATTCATAATATTTTGCTTTACTTTTAATACTTAATTTTTTAAAAAGGAGAAGAAAATTTATTATTTGCTTAATTATATATTTTAAAGATTTATGTAGTGCTTAATATAAAAATAAATATCTATACATTTTTATGGTAAAATTTTATTTATTTTTGGCTCTTAGACCTCTTTTAGAAAGAAAATAGTAATTGTAAAAATATTATAAAATTAAAAATAAAGTGGCATATTTCTTTTCTCGTTTAATCAAACAATCCAACAAATATTGTAGACTGTTTAATTGATTCCTGTCAGAATTGAGAATATTTCTAATCTCATTGCTCATTCTTTCTGCTCTTCCTCTTTCTGATTTATTATAAGTTAATTTAATATGCTTGGCATTCATTGGGCATTCTATTTTAGATAATAATATTAAATAAATTTAATTAATCGGACATATTTTAATATAATGTACAATAAAATTATTTATCCATCTATCATATTGAGAAAAATGCTTTTAAGAATACTTTCCTTCCAAATATTTTTATAGGATTAAAAGCAAGCCACAAAAATTAAGCAAATATAAACATATTTAAGACTGGCTTTAAAATTATTAACAGAGAGAGATTGATATTTTTTAAACCATTATTTTTTAAGCATATTCAACTTTAAAATTAATCGCAACTCTATTTGTATAAAACAAATTTTCAGTCTCTGTGAATTTGACTTCAAAATTAATTCCATCTGCGTTTCTCACAATAGTCAACGTCTGATCATTACAAATATATTATTTACTCCCATTTTTGAATTAAGTGATCGAACTTGTCTGCGTTTTCATCAGTCTTTACGAAAACCACTTGCTTCAACTGATTTTGCACTTCCTCAGCAGAGACAGGTGGCAATTTTTCAAACACAGCATTAAGGCTTTGCACATAGCTAACAAGCTATTAGTGGTCCAAAATTTTAAAGAAAATATAACTTTAGCCTATTTTCTATTTAATGAAGGGGGTGTCAAATTTAAGACACAGTTTCAAACTCTCGACGCAAGAGATAACGTCTAGGAGCTTTGTAATGTCTTTATCGAGCCCCTAATCAATGGTTAGAGTTATCTCAGCCTTCTTGAGGCACTTGTAAAGCACTTAACTCAAACTCACACACACACTTAATTTTTATTAAGTTGAGGGTTTATTTGGGGAAAGTCACAAATGTGTTGTCCTTTTAAAGATGCACAATTTTAAAAATAAAAGATTCTAACTTATTTGAATGCTTTCTGTTTATGAAGCTAAGGTATTCAACCAGATTTTGGTCGAATATGTCCGTATACTTGAGCACTCTCAGTCCTTAATAGAGATAGGGAATGGGGAACATGCCGCAATTCACTGTGTCGATTTCTTTCACTCTGTAGTTGTCACCTTTCTCTGGGTTGATGTTCAAGTTCATCAAGTCTGTGTTTCTTGTTATCACCTTCTTATAAAATAAATAATATTTGAAAAAAACTGCTTTATTTGTTCTTGACTTTGGTATAGATTTACTTTAAATGAAGTTATCAAAATAATATAAATTATTAAGATTTCCCCGAAATCGTAGTGAATGCAGTCGTCGTGGCCTATGAATTCATGGAATATCAAAGGGAACACTGATATAAACTTCTGCAAAATTTCTCCCATAACACAAATTTCCTAATCGTCGTCTGCTTCATTCATTTATAATTAGAAGTAAAAATGGGGGGGGCCTTTCCTCGTCATCCACTTTTTTTCATGAAAATATGAAAAATCACTCTCTAGCCTAAAATTAGCCAAAAACACCAATTTTTTAGTCTTAATTCAATTTCAGAAGGCTTATCATGATCATATGCTTTAATTTGGGAAAATATTTAGAGTTCAAGAATATTCATATATAAAAAATTAAATTTTTAAAGGAATGGAAATATGACTAGAAATATAATTAAATTAAAAGTTTAAAGATATCTAAAGTAAAATAATTAAAAGATGTTAAGCCATCTTATCACAGCTTTCGTGTCCTTTTCATTTTTTACATCCCCTCATAACATAATCTTATCTAAAAAATATATGAAAGTCATTTTATTTTAGTAATTAGATATTTTCTTTGATTCTATGATTAAATATGTAATTTAATGTTTTCTAGAAAATTTTTTTAAAATATTCTTAGAATTAAAATATCGAAGCCTTAGCTTTTAAATAGCTTTAAGCATGTTTAACGGAATTTCATCTTATATATACATGATACATGTCTTTAATGGATTGATATTTTTCGAAATTAACAATTATCTTATATATTGAAAACATATGCTTTTATTTAAGAAAATAAAATCTTTATGCTACAAAGTAGCTTTAAAAATAAATTTTTTTGTCTGACTGATTCTAAAATAACAAGATCAATTTTCTAAATCAAAGAATATGATCATGATAAGTCTTTTGAAATTGAATTAGGAGTAAAAAATTGGTTTTTTTGACTAATTTTAGGCTAGATAGTGATTTTTCATATTTTCATGAAAAAAAGTGGATGACGAGGAAAGGCCCCCCCCCGTAAAAATGTGTTTTATTTAATCTGAACTGAGATCTAACATGAATCTTGTTCTAAACCGATGCACAGCCGCTATCTCCTTAAGCTAAAAATTATATTTAATATATAGAAGCTATTCCTCAAGGGCTTTCAACTGTTCATCGGTGAGATCGTTCTCCTCATCCTCTCTCCCTTCGTTTTTAAGTGATGTGAAGTCGCAATAGATATACCTTGCTCTGGACTCATCTTCCTCTCTCTCCTCCTACTACAACTGTTGTTGTTGCAGCTGCTCAATCTCACTTTGCTTTAACTCCTCCTTGGATTCTTCCATCTCTACATCTATTACATTAACTTCGTATTTTATAAATAAAGGCAGCTTATTTTAAGATCTTGATTAGATATGCCATTGAGTAGCTCGTAAGCCTGATTTTCCTCCTTCTCTTGCTGGATGAGCATTTTAAGGAATCGAGGGAAGCGGGTTAAGTCACTCTCCTCCCAAAACTTCAAGTTCAGTCTGCTTTGAGAGAGCAGTCTCCTAGCTAGCTCAGACTTCTCCAGCAAATTAATTGAGTCCGAACTCAGAGGGATTGTCACAAGATATAATATAGACCTAAGAATTAAGTTCATTTTGAATGTATATATTTGGAGGGTAGTTATCTGTCCTCCTAGTTATCATGTGTGCTTTGGATCCTCGCTAGCTTTGACTGATATTAAAGTTGCAAAATTAAACACTAACCACAGTTTAAGTAATGAATTTAAATCTGGTCTAGCTTTTGAATAAGAAACTGTTTCTGAGCTTGTGAGAGCTGTTGAGTGGCAAACACCTCTTTAATTGAGAGGAAGGAGAGAGTGTTGATCTGGGTATATATCTGTAAGGTTTTCTACATTTTTCAGAAGCAAATCTTTTTGCAATACAATTAAAGTTATAAATTATATTATATAGAGTTCATTAGATATATCCCTCAGAGAGTGAGAGAGGAATCGCTTCAGATTAGGAGTTAGAAATAATATTTACCATAATTCAAAAAACTTTGTAAACTTCTATTTCGAGAACTGAGAATTTATAGTCTCCGGCGAGATGTCCACTTGCTTCCTTTGATCCAAAAGCCATCCCTGGAGGAGCCTCGTAAGTGCCGCCCAAGACACTGATGCTCTTCATATTCTGATCACACCCATCCATTATTGCCAAGTCTATCCCTTGGCCAAATATCATCAGCGCGCTCTTAAAATACTTTTGAGAAATATTTTGAATAGCTTGAATATTTCCGTTACTCTTCATATGTTGAACTGCCAACTCTCTGAAGGCTTTCTACTTGTGTTTGGTTCGCTTTGATAGGGAGAAGAGGAAAGCTTCAGGGTCGCTCTTGAAGTAGGCTCTACGGGTTGAGTCCAACTCACAGTATATTCAATAAAGCATATATTATAGAAGTAGTGTAGGCCCCGAACACTTCCCCATACCCACTCCTGATAAAGATCAAAGTGGGTCCTTGATTATCGCAGAGCTTGTGGAAGTCGTCTGACTTAAACCCATCACGTGTGGCTTTGTAGATCATGTTAAATTGCTTTTACCGAAATTAAGATATTATTTTTAGAGATTGATGTATTTAATGAAAGTCTTTGATCTCAATAGCCAAGAAAGAATAGGGCTAATTTTCAATTTCCTATCTCACTAAATATATAACTTGATTATAAAACTAGTTGGTCGAATACTGCCACAAAATATAAAATAAGTTAACTGCGCTTGAAGAGTCTTCAAATATATAATCATCTAAATGTTTTTTGTTAGTTAAAATATGTTCATATCTAGTTCCTACAGACTAAAAATAATATTCATGATTTTAAACTTCTTTCGAAGTCAGCCATCTGAATAAGGTTTGAAGCTTTAATTAAAGATAAGTAATTTAAACTTCGAGTTCGTCATTCCTTATTTTGAGCTTAGAAATTAATGATCCCATATCTTTTTTCTCCTCTCAAATGTCTTTTTGTCCCTTTCGTAATCTGATGTAACTAATTAATTTTCTTCAATGACTTTTTATGAAAGATTTAAAACTTGTTCTAGTTTTGACTTCACCTCTTATTGAATTTAATATATTGAAATTCAAATTATATGATGAGAATTAAAAGTGGAATAGTTCTTACTTTATAGTTCTGCCATTCTTTCTTTTTTAACTTATTGTAATAAAAGATTATAATCAATATTTATTATCTATAACTTTGAGCTTCTCCTTGATTAAATTTGCTAATGATTTTAAACTAAAATTAAGTTGATGTATCTCCTCCAGGCTTTAAACTTATAATATTATTTGAGAATGTAGTTAATTAAAACAAAATAGTTTAGTTGCCCAAAGTTGAGAAATACAATTATTTAAAATAGGTGAAGAGCGAATTAATATTTGAGGTATATCCAGGATCTACTCTATTGTGGGTCTCTCAGCTCCACTGTACTGGAGCATTTGTCTCACTAGAGAAAGAAGTTCCTTAGAGAAGCCTGGCTCCTCAACCTTCCAATCCTTGTCTAGGCACTATTTGATTCAACAAATTTCAAAAATGTCAATGATTAATTTTTGATGGTCGCAAGCTTCTTGAACTTAGTGATCAAGTGGTAAATAGTCTGCCCCAGAGAGAATATGTCGCTTTTAATTAAATATAATAATCTAACTTATAAAGTTTCACTTGCTGGTGTGTAATTTATTTTCAAGTTCTAACTTCCTGCCTCTTCTAAATTATAATTGATAAAATCTGATTAAATAATGTGTGACTCTTGAATTTCAGGATCTATGAAGTCCCTGGTGCCTCTTATGGTGGTAGTTGTGAATTTGTCATTCATTATCTTGCTGATGCTTTATTATAATTAAATATTTCCAATATCTTTATTCCATGTGCATTAAGTATATTTTAACTCTTATATTATAATTTTAAGATGCCAAAGTTAATTTCTATGCATTTAGAAATAATTATTATTTTAAACTATATAAAGTCTGTGATTCGAATGTCTTCCTCAGTGTATAAGAGTATGTTTGAGGGCTTTATGTCTCTGTGAATGATTTTCTGCCTGTGCAGCTTCTTCAACCCAAGTGCAATCAAATACTATTCAGACATCAATATAAAATTAGCAACTTGAGTGATTAGCTCCCAAGCAAAGACAATAAACAATTCTTATGAAATTTAGCAACCTCTTCAGTGAATTCATGGTCTTTGTCAAAGTATTTTCGAAGGTCACCTCCAGGAGCAAATTCGGACACTATGTGGATACAGTCCTCAGATTCTCTCCTCAAAATATAAGCCTCTATCTATTTCAAAAATAACTTATCATGATCGAAAAATATAATCAGTGGACTCAGATATCTACTTCGTAAGTGTTTCATCTACAAATTAATTTCAATCATTTATTTTACATACTCTTTGATATTATTTTTTCATGACTGTTATCTCCACGTTCACTTCAAAGAAATAAGATATTTGACTATGATTTTACTTGGCCAATAGCTTTTATATTAAATTATCCTCAATGAACAATTAACAAGCTTTGCTTAGAGGAATGATCTTGATGGCATATTCTTTCAACTCTCCATTGTATTTACCTACTCCTCTCATCACCTCCCCAAAAGCTCCCTTTCCAATGACCTCCTTTAGTTGGTACTTCTATTTACAAAAACGCCATCTAATAAAATAACTTCTCATATTCCAAGACTGCAAGATCTTTAAGCTGTTCTCTTTTCAGCTTGCTATCAAGGTGCTCTTCTCCCTTCCTCAGCTCTTTAAATGGATCTGTATTTTTATTTGCAATATTTTCCTAAAAATCTGTATTTTACGGCTGCTTTTGCTCTTCTTCTTCATGCTCTTCCACTTATTTATTTTCTTCTTCTTCTCCATTATTCCCCTCAAATGCTTTGTTGATTGACATCGTCGTAAATATTAAGACCTCGAATATCGTATTGCATTTAATTACTTCTTCTAAAACAATTCAGATATTTTTTTTTTGATTAATATTTTCATTTCACCAAACACAAATATGATAATCACATCTTATCAATCTCTCTTTCGATTTATTTTATTGTTATTCTTATATATTATTGGCCATATATTGTAATATTTTAGCGATCATTAATTATTATAATAAACAGGGAGGAAACTCATAAACTTGTCCACTTCAAAACTTCCAAATCCTAAAACCTATTAGAGTTTCTATGCTAACCAAATCTTTATTGGCTTTTAAAGCAGCCCACTCGTTCTAGAGTGTAACTGTGCTCAGTGCTCGTCTAATGGCCTATAAGCAGCAGTCTGGACAAGATAACTTCAAAAAGCTTCCCAGCCACAAAGAGTTCTTCAATCCTTATATATAATATTGCAAATTCATTTCATTCATAGTATTTAAGTGAATGACATGTACTACTAGCAAGATGAGGCAGGCGCATTTGACAAGCAAGCCATGAGTGGCAGAAGTGCCCCCCAAGATTTCATGAAGGACGGTGAGCCATTCCATCAGAGGAACGCTTACGTGCCAGGAGGTATCCTCTCCCACTACATTCACTCCCTTTCATAACTATGTAACTTTAAACACTTATTACAAGAAGCAAGTGAACAAGACAGCTGACGACATCATGCAGCAAGAATACTTTGACAATATGGCAGATTTTCATGTGAAGGCTGCAGACCACTTTGAAGTAGTCTCAAAGAATGAAAAAGACATGATGTCGGCTACTCGCAATCTAGTCATGCGCACTCGCATGCAGAGAGATGTCGACTACGGCAGCGAAGACTTCCGCAAGCGCATTCTCACTCAAGACTATGGAAACTATGAAAAGTACGAGGACAAGGCAGACATAGTGGTGGGAAGTATGCTTAACTCAGGACGCAACTAGATTGAGATAGACTACAATGAACTTGAGAAGCAGAGAGACATAAATGGGAGAGACAAGTTCCAGAGTAATTACATCGACATGATGCGCAAGATGGGAAAGGGACTAGAGGAAACAGAGTATGTGCATGAGGAGGAGTAAGAATCTCTTCTTGAAGCTATCACAAATGACTACGACAGAGACGTCCTTTTCTAGGAAAAGGTAGAGAACGCACAGAGAAGGCTTAATGAATTGGACCACATATTGGAGGTCAATAGGGCTATGAAGATGAGAGATAAAATGATGGCAGAGGAGACCTAGTATAATGGACGTATGTCTCCTGCAGGCAAGGAGGAGGTATATAGGTACTATCTTAATGGAATGACTGTCAAGGATTTATCACTCAGATACGGAATCCTACCATAAAGAGTTAAGGCTATTACAATTTAGGCTTCGTAGTAAATTATTTATCTATTGTCTTCTAGAGGAACCTCTATTGGACAGAAGTCTACCCTAAACTCGGAGAGACTCACTTGAGGTTGGCTCTGGAGAGAGAGGCATATTACGCTCAGGACTTCCCCTTCGTGAACTACGGACTGGACATCCACCTCATGGCTGAACTCGAAAAGGGAGTTGAACTCCACCAGATCAAGCGCAGCGAGCAAGACGCCAACCCACCTGAAGATCTGGAGAAGCGCATTCAAATTAAACCACGCTCTTATAATTATTTAAGACTGCTGATTAAATTGAGGCCAAGCTGTCCAAGTACAGGTGCAGAGCTGAGTTTATTTATTTTGAGGACCGCATTCCACTGACGTTCCTGGGGAAGGGAGGGAAGGGCTACTTCCTGAAGAACCAAGTGAAGCACAAGGGACGCGGCAGCTCGAACGTGTCTCAGCTGTTCGCAGCGGCAGTGAAGCTGACAGGGTCGGAGAGAGAGCACAGACTGAACAACAGAGTGCTGATGAGGATGAAGGCAGGAGGCCCCAGGTATGCAGCCATGCGCAAGGCACAACAGAGAACTAAGTACTACAAGTACTGGTGAGAGCCTTTAATCGTCTAGTGTTTTAATAAAATGCTTCTTTAATAATTTAAACTTTCAATATTGTTTTTATTCAGTTATATATACTTTGCTTTCCTTATATTTATTTTCATTGAGCCTTTCTGTTTTATATTTCAATATTTTGCGATTCTTCCTGTTTAGCATAACTTTTAGTTCGGAAATTTATAAAATTTCCTATAATAAATTAAAAACTTAGCGAATAACTCAAGTTAAGCTAAAACAAAAATAATATTCTTTAAATGTCTTTAACCTACCTCATTTATAAAGACATTAACAAATGCAGAAAATATAATTCAAGAGATAATTCACTAACTGATATGTTCAAATAATTTTGTATAGTTTCAGAGAATCCTAAAAATTATACTTAGGCTATATAATGATAGCTACTTTCTTAAGATTAATATAATTAATGGAGCAAATTTATGCAATAATTAAATATCAAAGTCAAAGGCAAAAAATTATGAAAAGCCCTCGTTAGTGATATCTTTATTCTGATTTCTTTCATCACAGCTTGTTCTACTTTTAAGTAATTAAATAAATATATAAAAAAAGTATTTCTCAAACTCTGTTCTGAGCGAAATTGAGACCTCCTCTGTCTGCCATTTCAATATGATCTGCTTGGGGCTTGGATTAGTGGCCATCAATCAAAGGTAAGTTGTCCCTCTGCTGACCGTTTCCAAAACCATCCTAGTATAAGAGTGTGATATTTCCCTAAGTCTAAGGTTGCGGCTACTGCTACTGTGGGTTCTCCAAAGCATCCCTTTATCTTCGCTCTTGATAAAGCTGCCCAATAAATTTAAGTTTATATTTCAAATATAGTGCCCCATGAGGTTTGTGTCAGGATCATTTTTAATAACTCCCTCTTGTTAAGCTGCCTGATAAACAGAACTTAATTAAATAATTTCCAAATGTTTAATTGAATTCAACTTCTGTCTTCATGAATAGGGTAGAAATTTTTGAACCAGTCTGCTTATTTGCGGCATTTACGCTTGCTCTCCCCAGCCTAATACTCGTACTCGCAAGTCACATTCCTGATTGTTATCACAGCATAAATTATTTTTTAAAAAAAAAAACATGATGGATTTCAATATAAAATTAATAAATTATTAAAGTAAATCGTGATGAAGAGGATGATACAAACTGCTGCAATGAATTGAGATACAGGATCGTCGATGTTTTAGTCATATCTTCTGCGGATGAGATATCTAGATGCTGAGGCAATTATCTCTTCTTCTTGCTGATTGACGTCTGTCTAAAATAGAAGAGTTATAATGAAGGAATAAATATATTGAGAGAAATCCCTACGTTGTTATAATTTTTTATATCTTGCAAGAACCCAGTGTTAAGAGCAACTTGCGCGAAGTTTGTATTCATATGGCTATCTTTTCACTAAATTTTGTACAATTTAAAACTATAATGAATCTTCTAAAGTAAGACAAATACTATTTTTAAAATTCAAAACAAGGTCTGATTTTAATTCATGATGAACAAATTTCGTTATATTTTAAAAGCCTACTTTATTTAATTCCTTTCATCTTATTTTTAAGGAATAAATTAAAAAATATTAGAGAAAAATAAACCTTATAAAATAATGATTTAATATCTAAAATATTAAATTTAAAGTAAGAGAAGATAAAAATTTATGCCATATAAAGCTGATTTTATCATTGTGAGTAAATTAACAGATCCCAAAGAAATCTAGCCTCATTGAATATCTTTGATTTGAAATCTTTCTTAAAAATTAACCTGAATTTTTATAATAGCTTTGATTGAGTTCCAAAAATTTTAAGAATAAATATCTTTTAACTTAGAGGAATATATATTTTTACAATTTATTATTGAGAACCACTATATTTTATGCTTAAAAGTTTATAAATTAGAAATTAAATCTATGACTGTGGTATGGTATTAAATTCTAGAGATATAACGGCAATTACTCAACTCCATAGGAATGTTGTGTTTATCCTCCTAAAAACAATAAGGTGAGATTCCCATTTATGAATAGAGCAGAGTGCTTAATTTAAGATGCTAGAGTTCTGATAAGCCTTGAAAAGTGTTAGAAATCACCCTATTCTCAAGTTAGATATCCAAACCTAGATTAATAATCCCCTATCATCGTTGAAATCTCTCAAAAGAAACTCAAGAGAGTTGTAAGGGAATGCTACTTCAGGTTTGAAGATTGGCATTATTTTTGCTTTTTATCATCTGAAGAAGTCGCCAACACCGTAGCCTTAATCATTTTATTTCAGCATCAAGGACTAACCAACAGCAACAACAGAGAGTGTTTTGGGCTTATTTTCACCAGTCAGAGTCATCAGCTCAGAAAGGTTACTAACAGAGGTGCTAGTATATTGGAATGGATTGCTCCTCACACCTGGTACACTGCTTCAGCATCATCTTATACTCCATAATCAGTCTGTAGTTATTCTTGAAAGACGTGTATTTATGAACCATGACGAGGCAAGTCCTTAATTTCTTTTAACTTTTTAAACAATCTATGTAATTAAAAATAATCTTATTTTTTATGAGCTTGTTAAAAATGTATTAAATTAATTAGTATAATTGATTTTAATTTTGCTAGAAAATCTTTAAACTGCTTTCCTTCCTTTACATTTATTCTTAGAAATTAATTTATTTTTGGTTTTTTGCATTTTTTATTTGAGAATAAGAAGATAAATTTTATAACTAAAATGATGTTTATGAAATATTTCCTTATTTTCTAATTGTTAAAGAAATTATATAAATTTATGGCATATTTTTGCATTATAAGGAGTAAATTTAAGTTGCCTTCATACTATAGGCTCGTTTAATATTAAATTTTAATATCAGAAGGAATATAAATTTATTTACTTGTTAAATGAAATATATTTTAAGAATTAAATGTTGTTGCAACTTATTTATATTTTTATTTTTTGAAATACAAAAGAGGATTAAATATGAATAATTTGTAGAGAAAAAAGTTTTACTCGAAAAAAATAAGATTTTAAGGAATAAAGACAAATTTAATATTTTAAAATTAAAAATTGAATTTTATGCTAAAGGTTTTATAATAAGAAATAATTCTTTTATAATTTTTTTAATTAATTGGGGCCTTATTTTTTTTTTTAAAAAGTGATTAAATTTAGATTATTCTATTAAAATTTGCATAAAATGAACTTAAGATTGGAGTGGAGATTTACTGATGTTATGCAGGACCACTTTTAAGGGAAACCCTCTAATTTTTAGCGTTCTCCACTCTAATCACATGTGATGACATTACAACGATATAAAATAATGATGTGCTGAAACTTAGAAGTGCGATGAGGAACAGCTGCAACTCCTAACTTTCTCAGCTACAAAGCAACTTTCAAATGCTTTACTACTTTTAAAGGGGTGACTAAATCCATACCTTAGAGCCCCAAAAGAAATGAGATAGGGGGAATCATGTAGTTATTTTTGATAATTTCGCATTAAACTCGCATTTTATAAGATTAATAAAAAAAATTAATTTATAAAAACTATTTTCACTTTCTTATAATTTGGTTTTTTTTTAAATAGAGCTAATTAAAAAACATAGTAAAATAAAGCAGAAATCAAAAATAACACTATCTTTATCACAAGGATGTCTCTTTATTTTCTTTTATTAGTGATAAGAAGATAAAATTTTAAAAAATTTTTTTAAATTAATTAAAATTTAATTTGTTTGATTTTATATTTATATTTGCTTCAATTTTAATTATATAACTATAGAAAAATAATTTTTTAGATATTTTTTTATAATTTAAAGAAAAAATTTTAAAAACCTATTAATTTGATTAATTTAAATTTATCTTATCTTATGCAATAAAGATATATTGATCTTCAATTACTTGCTATTTTTTCAAGCTTATTAAATTATTTAAAAATTTATTTTTTATTTCTTTCTCATTTTTGAGTATTTTTACTTTCACTATACAGAATTTCTGAGTTTAGAAACTCATTATGAATTTAAAGAAAAATAATTTTTATTGTTTGAATCTAGTATTCCTTAATTTTAGCAAGAAGGTGATTGTTAACTTGCTCTTGAAATATGATTTTGTTGTTTGACTGATTCTAAATATAGGTCAAATACGAATTGTTGATTGGCGACTGCTATATCTATAAAATAAATAATTTTTAATGTTTTTTAGTGTGAGTCCTTGACTGTTTTAACTATTTAAATTTAATAACAAAACTAATCATAAAATGGAAGGAGGAGGTTGAACTTCCTTGGAGTTCTTTCTTTGTTCTTTACTTCAACAACTATACCTACTGTATTATCTTCGTGATCATCTTGGGAGGGCAGGCAGACATACATCATTAAAATTCAAAAAGCAATTAAAGATGCTTTTAATTTAGAAATAACCTTCAAGCTAGTCAGATACAACAAGAAGCACACTCCTACTACTAGTAAAAAACAAAACAGCTCCCTCTTAAAACTAAAAGCCTAAAGATTCTACAGATATATTCAGTCAGACTGAAAATGTTGCTGATGATTTCTATCACAAATATGAAAAAGACATCAAAATGAAAGAAAAGATAAGCAGACAAACCAAATAAATAAACAATAACTAAATGTAGGCAGTGTAAACAAAGCTGACAAGCAGCAATTCTCCGAGTTAGTTATTTAAATCCTCAATTCTTAAAAAACAGTCAAGGACTGGCGCTCACACTAAAAAACATTAAAAATCATTTATTTTATAGATATAGCAGTCGCCAATCAACAATTCGTATTTGACCTATATTAATACATATATAAGGGTATTTTAAAAATTAAGAGATTCAGATTCTGGTCCAATTTTTTAATTGACTCTGTTTGGACAAATCAAAAATGAAAATAATTATATTTTTGTTATTGTGGACCTTGACCTTATCAAATTTGCGTTTTGCATGTGCTCTCCAAGATTTATAGACAGTTTTTCTATTTTAAAAATTAATAAAAATCTATTTTTAAATATTCTATAAATCTCAGTAGCATTAAATTTATTTAAAGGATTTCATAATTAAGATAAATAAAGATGAGCAATATTAAAAAATAAAAGTAAAATTCAGTTTTTTGAAAGAGATAAAATAATTGTATATTTTCTAGATTTAGAGATATAAAAATTGAGAAATCCGTAAATTAGCATTTTGGATAATAAATAATTATAATTTATATCTATAGTAATCCAAACTTGAGGAAAATATAAAATAATTATATTTTTATAACAAAATCTATATTAATAGAATTAAATATTATTTTTATTAGAAGAGCAGAAACAAAAAAGTATTTAAAATAACTAGCTATAGTAAATTAAACCTAAATAAATAAGAAAGATATATATAGATAATTCAAAATGGGTCCTAAGAAAATGAATGATTTTTTTCCTATTCTAAAAGTCACAATCTTATTTTAAAATAGAGCTCCATAAAATTTCAAAATTTTGTCTAAAATTTTTTAGATTTTGAAGATAAAAATTTGTAGCTACTGGCTATAACCAGATCATACCTATGCAATTTTTAAAAAGAAATTCTAACTCTATCTTAGCATATTGAATACTGTAAGAAAATTTAAAATTATGTATTCAAAGATATAAATTTAACTCGTCAAATCTTAAACTATGTTCATCCTCTTTTGATTAAGAAAGATTATGGCTATTGATAGAAAGAAAAGATTAATTTTAAAATTTGATTGAGGTAATTCTAAGATATGATCTATCTTAGGTCTTTGATGACTATTGTATTGGAGCATCTATCTTATTAAGGTGAGAAATTCTTGTGAGTATCCTTCTACTTATGGCATCCAGTCCTAGTCCTTGCACTGTTCGGAATTTAAAAAATAAATCATAAATATTTAGAAGAATAAAGTTATTTAATTAAATAGATAATATACAAATTTATATTAAATGGGATTATTAATTTTTAATCATAATTCGAAAAAGTGGCAAGATTTTAGAGAAAAAAACTAAACCTTGAGAAGATCAGTCATAAGGTCTTAACCAAAAATTTTTTATCAGCCAAGATAAGACTTAAATTCCAGACAATTATAAATGAAAATACAAGGTTTTAGAGAGTAAAAAATAAACGAGAATTAAGCAGGAAGACTTGATTTTGCATGGGACAAATCTCTGGAAAAAATAAATAGATTTTGCCAGCATTTATTTCTCTTTTTTATGGCTTATTTATTCAATAAATATTATAAAGATATCAAAATCAGCTCTGCCTATAATTAAAAAAAAGAAATGCGCAAAGGCTTCTTTTACTTCAAATAAAAAAAGAACTATGTGTACCATAAAAAATCTAAATATTCTAATATTTTGACTATAGTTTTCATCTTAAACATTTTGCAGTTAAATCAATTCTACAAAATATTATCAAATTAATTTTAAAATTAAATTTATTCAAACATAAAACATCCTGGTAAAAATAAAAGTTCTTCAAACCAAAATTTGTTTAGTTAATTGAAAATATAATATTTTGTAGAATTCTATCTATATAGAGATATATTCTAAAGTTAATGAAATGATAAACTCTGAAAAAAACTAAATTGATTGTTAATTATATTTATATAAAATTAGCTACGAATTGAATTTTAAATTTTAACTTTACTAATTTAAAAAAAAAGTAAAAAAGGAAACTTGAAATCAATTAACTCAAAAGAAAAGTGAACACAATTATCAACATCACCATCATTATTGTTTATGCATTTAAGATTCGATAATAAATTATAGCTATTTCTTTGAATAGTTATGTATAAATAAAAATTCACTTAAATATTATTAAATATTGTTCGACTGAAGCCTTATATTGAAATCCCATAATCAAAAAGTACATCGTCTATCCAAGAGAGAATACATCAATTAAAAAAATTCATGAATAAATTTGATAGAATTTTTATAAATCAACAGCTGGTGAATGTATTATTGCTTTTCCTTCTTTATAAGCATCTTAAAATAAATTGGATAAATAAAGAATCAACTAATTCAGGATCAATATAGCCCTGAGTGCCACCGGGATATTTATTATCAGGTTTATCCTTTAAGTCTTTGCAGAGTAAAAGATAAAATTAAATCAAATATAGACTCCAAAGTCTGTTAACTTATTTTAATTGTTTTTTACATAAGATATAAATAAACCTGTTATTCTAATGTCATGTTCGCTGAAGACTAGAATATTTTGAGGCTTTATATCACAGTGAACTATATCTTTTGAGTGAATCTTCCTCAGCCCTAATCAAAGCTCAAAGTAAAGAGAAAATATTTAATCTATTTAAATTTTGGAGTAAATAGAAACGGAATTTGCTCAATCAAAATCATTTTATTTATTACTATTAAATTATGGTTAAAAAAACCAAAACCTGAGTGCTTATTTTTAAGATCAATATTCATAATTATGTGAAATATAAAAATAATGGACTTAGGTAAAAAAATGAAGCCTGATAAAGCAAATTTTTTATGCTAAATAAAATATTTTCTCAAATTTCGTAGAGATTTTAAGAATTTTTATTATTATATTAGCACATAATCAATTCACTTAAGTTATTTATTTAATTATGTCTTTAAGCAACTATTTCTGATTTTAAATTAGTGAAAATAATATAAACTAACTTATAGGATATATAAAGGTGTCTAAGATGAAATCTGGAATTCATTAGCTTTATAATTTAAATGTATAAAATAATTTCAAGTCAATCAACAAAATCTGAGTTTAAATATAAAAAAATACTCTCTTATTAACAGAAAATCAAGATCTCTCTTTTAAATAAATTTTAATTTGAGATGGGTAGCACATCCATACCTTATTAAATTCTAATTAAAATAAGACTAATTGGCACTAATTAACCTCGACAAAATATATAATTAAACTAAATATAATATATTAAAATATTTCAAATTACTAGAGAAATTTCTTCAATATTTTTTTAATGATATTAATTTACCATAATTAAGGATAAAAAGGTAGAAATTGTTTTTAAGATGCAAAAACAGTTAAAATTTTATATTGATTAGGAAATAATTTCATAAAATTTTAAATGCGAGACTGAACAGCATTTAAACCATGTTTTTTAATTATTTCTAATATTATATTTATTTTTGTTAATTTTGCTAAAATATTTATCATTTGCGAAAAAAAATATTAAATTTGTATGTATTTTATTTATAAATCCATTATTTTAATAAATTTAAATAGGTTTAATGCATTAAAATCCAATCTAATAATTAAATACATAATCAGAATTCAGCAAATAAAATTTTATTTAAAAATAAAAATTTAATTTAAAATGTAAATGAATAAGATATACAATTAAAAAATAAAACTAAAAAGAAATTGATAAACGAAGACAGCCAGAGTCTTTTTTAATTTAAATTAATTTTCTAAATTCAAATATTCTAGGAAAATCTTTTTAAAAATATTAAGATAACAAAACCATAATTTTACTGAAAATCAGATGCTTAATAGTCATTTAAATTATTATTTAAGTTCTTGGATTAAGATTCTAAGTCCTAATACAGATTGCCTAGGAGGATCCTATAATTTCTATTATAATCTATAAATAACTTTAATATTTAACGTCTTTTAATTATAGCCGAGAATTAAATGGAAAATTAAATTAATTAATAAATTAAATCATAATGGAAGAAATAAGAGATTATCAAAGAAATTTTAAGAATTTTATATCCTTGTAGCTTTTTTGTGGGAGCTCCAATCCTAAGTTATAAGTGACATTTGTTTTACCAGTTCAAATATTTTGAATCTCAAAATATGCGGGCATCATATCTCGATCCTAAGAGGGGTTATGAAGATGATTAAAGAAAAAACTCTTTTTTTTATAAGCTTTCAAATAAACTGCAAATCATAGGGTATTTGATCGATTTTAATTGACATAATTTTGTAACTCTTCATTTATTATTTTAATCAATCACAGATTAAAATTAAAATTCCTACTATAAATTTGAATTAGAAATGTCTTAAAATATATTCCTGATTTAAGTGCCTTCTCATTTCCTTGCTCAATCTCAATATAATTCAAATATACTTGTTTTATGACCATTCTAATCTCAGCTACATTTCTTCTTTGCCAACTTCTGGAATCATCATCAATGCCTCCACTCCAGAAAAATTGGCAGTTGTGTTTAATTCTTAGAGTACAATAGTTAAGTAAAATTACCTATTTAAAAAATTGTTTTTAGCAAAATTAAAGCCTCAAAAGAATGCTAAAATATTTATTTAAAAAGAGATTTAAAGCAAACACTCTAGCAATAAAAATAGTTTTACAGAACACTCTAAAAACTGTAAATTAAATAAAAGAGACTAGAAATTTTTTAAATAGAGCTGATAATAAAATAATAACCATGCTCCTAAATTCAATTCTTCAATTTAAAAAGAATTATTACACTTATATGCCATAAATTTCGTGCCATGTTACCAGTCAACGTCAGAAATCCCTAATAAAATAAATAATTTTAAGCTAATTTCCCCACTATTATGATTGATAATCATTTGTTATTAAATTTGAAAATTTTTTAGGTATTCTTATTAAAAAAAGGAGAAAATTACATAAATAGATACATTTTTAAATTCTAAATTTAAACTATTGATAGATTCTTTATTAGAATAAAACTATGTTATGTAAAATCTAATATTTAAAATGCGACTTAGGTTAAAATCTCCCAAGCTTAAGATTAGATTAATAGTATAAATAAAAGCTATTATATAAAGCTTTCTATTCAGTAATTTTGTTATTAGAAAAGTATTTGATGAGGTCGCCTTATGATGCGAAATCCTGCACGATTTGGATGGATGGTTTTTCTTCTCCATTTTAATAAATGAAGCAATCTATCAGTTGAAAATATAATTTATATTAATTCAGAGGAGTCAAGTATCTACTTTTTATGTTCTTCATTAATAAATTTATCATTTTAATGCTTATAATAATTAAACATAGAATTTATATTTATGTTTTAAACTAAGGAGTCATTTTTTATATAATTTAACAAAAGATATTGTTATAAACTTTTAAATGATAAAATTTTTAATTTTCAAATGTCGCTTTATCAAAATTAAATTTTGATTAAAGGACTTCAAGTGTAGAAAAGTTTTTTAATTAACCTCTTTTTTCTTGCTGAACTCTACGATAATCAATCAATAAGTTTAATAATTTTGATCTTTGAAAAGATTTAATATAACTAAAATCCTATACGACAACAAGCAATAACCTATTCTAATTTCATAAATATCCAAGAAATTTATAGTTATGATGAGTCAAGTAGCATAGTTTCTCATTATTTCTTAGGGACAAATTACTGTTAATACTAAAATATCTGGTTTCATTTTTTTCTTTTAATAAAAATTGTTATAATTATATGCTTTATAGGATAAATTTTATCTATCATTAGTTTTTTGCTTTTTACTTATTTAAAATTTAGAGGGAGGACGGAGGTGCAAGCACCACAAAATATGATGAAAAAAAACTATCTTAAAAGGGCCAATATAAAGGAAAAATCACTTTAAAATGCCAAAAAGTTTAGTGACTCAGGATTTTAAAATATCCAAGATTGGTCATTTTCCTAATTTAAAATTTTTATGGAACGATTTGTTATTATTTTTTAATTTAGTAAATATGACTACTTTATAAATTGAATTTTTTCATTAGAGAATAACAGAGTACCATTTTGCACCCTATATAGAGCTATTAAAAATATTCCTTAACAAATTGTCTGCTCTTTTATTCCTGCTGTAGCTGGATAATATTGAGATTATATTATGAATTGCAATTATTATTCTTAAAAATATAAAATTCTCCAATTACGTGATAGAGTTTATCAGTGTGTTTGCAGTAGTAATTTTATTCAATTATAGAAAAAGATTTCTTGGGTATTAAACTTAACTTCTCAGATTTGTCTGAGAAAAATTATATGAGCTAAAATTGGGAAAGTTTGTGAAAAAAATTTAAGCCATATTATAAAACTAAAGGGCGAATCATAAATATAGGCTGGGCGGCTTTAGAGATCTTTTTTATTGTAAAAAATAGTTCTTATCTCAAATTTAATAATTTTAATATTTAAACGTTACCTGAATGTTTTTCACTCAGCCAATGTTATCCACAGAGATTTTAATCTGCAAAGTCAACTGCCACTGTTTTTTTTCCTGTTGATTTACTTTCTATTAGTCTTCTATTTCCATTGAATTCTTACCTCTAATATGCAAATTAACTTTAATTTCATTCCCGTTTAAAATAGAGCTTGAAATTAATTTTAAGGCCTTTTCATAACATATAAAATCTTAAATTTTTACATTAATTAAAATTTTGAATGCAAATTGTTTTTCATAATCTTTTTGCATATTTAGCTGTTTTTTGCCTATATTTACATTTTTTCATTAATTTTGATAAAATAAAAAGTGATGGGTGTGCACTTCCGTCCCTCCCCAAATTTTTTTCATAAAAAAAAACAAAAAAACAAACATAATTATTGTGCTACTATCATTCAATATACACTCTCATTATGTGGAAGAAGAAAAATATTGTATATATCATAATTTATTAAATTTAATTTGATTTTTTTCATGACTGTGATCTCCATGTTTGCTTAAAAATATTTGATAGCTTCCTCCTGGGCTTACTTAAATTTAGTTTCTTCTTGGACTTACAATTCTCTTTGTTCTATAAGGACTTACTAATTTCCAAGTTCATCTTGTGCTAATAAAATATATTTTATTTTTGGAAAGAGCTATGATGATAGGAATACAAACTAACTATAATAACTTTGTTTTATAGTTGAATAATCTTAATTGCTGCAAGCTCCACCTTTCCCTCTTTAAGGTATTTTGATAGCATGACTGACCAAATAAAATAGATTTATAATTTAACCCATACCCACCTTTGGCAATAAGCTGCTCATACCGATACATCATAAAAATTCAATTACAGCTAATTAATTACAATTTGTATAATAAATACAAAATCCTATCCTTGACTTTGAGATGCTTGAGGAGCTCCTTTTTAATTCCGGGGAACTCCTCCTCAGTTGCAAACTTAAAATCCTCAAATTTGGCTGCATTGGGATCATCCTTCACGAGGAACAATTTTTAATAATTGTTTATCCAAATTTATTATAAAATTTTTAGCGTTGGTTTTGTCTCTAAGTATAGAGCGCAATACTCTCCACATTCTTATTTAGGATTTTAAGACATCCTTCCAAATCGTCTTTGAGCAAGCACTCAATATAGTCCTCAAGAATTAATAATGGATCAGGCAGTAATTTCAATATATTGAGCATTCGGTTTTAAAACTTAGAATTTAAAATTTAATATAATAATTTAAAGCAAATTTTTATTACAACTTAATAAGCAAAAGAATTAAAAAATAAAATAGAGATGTATGTATCAATGTAATGTATTATATTCTTCAATGAATTAAATCAATCTTTTTTATTATATTTTGATTATCTTTTTTTTTTAAATTAATTATTGTTTTTGTAATACTCTCTTCAGTCCACTCCATATCCTTATTTATTTAATTATAATTCTATCCCAAAAAATCCTTATTTGTTGATTAAAAAACTTTTAATTAAAGAATTAAATTAATATTAAATCATTTAAAAATAGCAATAAAAAATTGTTAAAATTAGCAAAAAAGCAACTATTTTAAAAAAGATCTTAAAAAGGTCTTAGTTTTAAAAATAGCAAATCAGAGAAATAAATTTTAAGTATTTTTCAGATTTTTAAATTTCCTTTATTTTTAATTGAAATAAATAAAATAAAGGAGTTCACTGGGGAAGGATTAAAATTTAAAGTGATTTTTTATTTTAATAGAGTTAAGAATTTATAATTTTAATTTACTTTTTCTATATCTGTAGATAATAATAGCATAATTCAATTAAAAACTGAAAAGACTCACTAGAGGTGGCTGGAGAGAAAGATATTACCCGTAGGACATTCCATTCGTGAGCTGCGGACTCGAAATTCACCTCATGGCTGAAATACCAGATCAATCGCAGCGAGCAGGACTGCAACCCTTCTAAGGATCTGGAAAAGCGCATTCAATATAAAACACGCTCTATAATATTTTAAGATACTTAATAAATTAATCGAATTTGGCCCAATATAACTGAGAATTTAATAAAAAAGAGAATTAAATTAGATATTAAAATAAAATGGAATAAATTAGTAACAATTGAAGTTTGTCCAATTTAAATAATAATTAGACCATTCTATTCAGCATAAAATTCTAAGAATTATTTGTCCTTGTAACTTTTGTGTTGGATTACTCAGCGCAGAGTTATAAGCGACACAAGTTTTAATTAAAATGATGAAGATGAAGAATAAGAGTGCGTGAGTCATATCTCGCTGCTGAGAGGTGCTAAGAAGATGATTAAAGAAGAAACTCATATTATATTTTTATAAGCTATCGAATTAGCTGCAGATCAGTGGCTGAATCTACGATTTCAACTGTCACCATTTTGCAACTCTCCAATTATAATTTTAACCAATCCCCGATTTTAATTAAAATTCCTACTATTTTAAGAGTAGGACTGAGTTAATTTATTATGAGCATCGAATTTCACTGGCATTCCTTGGGAAGGATTACTACTTCCTGCAAATACAGAAAAGGATAATAGGATCGGACAAAGAGTCCAAATTAAACAGCAGAGAGCTAATCAGGAGAAAGAAAGCAGCCGCCGATCAACACCATGCGCAAAGCACAAAGCGGACACAAGTAAAGTCAGGTTTTCTCAACTGTCTCATTAAGAAATTTATTCAATTATTGATCTAAAATTTTAATTTTCCTTCTTATTTAGCTATATGCTTTGCTTTCCTTGTAATTTACTTTGCTTGAGATAAGCTTATTTTATTTAAATATTTTGTAATCCTTCCTGTTTTAATTAACTTTCAATTCAGAAGATTTATAAGACTTCCTTTAATAAATGAAGTACCTGTGTGAATCATTCAATTTAAGCTAAAGCAACAACAAAAATGTTCTCTAAAAAATCTATAACTTTAATCTATCCTATTCATAAATAATATACATATACAAAATATATAATTTAAGAGAAATTGACAAACTGATACATTCAAATAATTTTGTATAGTTTCTGAGAATCATATATATTATACTTTACCTTTATAATCGGGGCTACTTTTTTAAGATTAATAAAATTAATGGAGCACATTTATGCAATATTAAATATCAAAGACCAAGGGAGAAAATTATGAAAAGCCCTCGTTAGAGATATCTATACTTTATATCATAGCTTGTACTCCTTTTAGCAATTAAGAAAAATAAAAAATAAATTCTCAAACTCTATTCTGAGCGAAATTGAGACCTCCTCTGTCTGCCATTTCAATATAATCTGCTTGGGGCTTGGATTAGTGGCTATCAATCAATGGTAAATTGTCCCTCTGCTGGCCGTTTCCAAAACCATCCTAGTTTTGGAGTGTTGTATTTCCCTAAGTCTAAGGTTGCTGCTACTGTGGGTTTTCCAAAGCATCTCTCTGTCTCCTTTCTTGATAAAGCTGTCCAATAAATTAAAGCATATATTTCAAAATTAGTGCCCCATGAGAGTAGTATCTGGATCGCTTTTAATAACTCCCTCTTGTTAAGCTGCCTGATAAACAGAACTTAATTAAATAATTTCCAAATGTTTAATTGAATTCAACTTCTGTCTTCATGAATAGGGTAGAAATTTTTGAACCAGTCTGCTTAT
>JAJKFJ010020973.1:0-21285 GCA_027382625.1 Tetmemena sp. SeJ-2015
ATTCAAATTGTATCTCTTCAACGCAGAGTACTCACCATGGCTCAATCCCTATCGAACAGCTCTTCTCATTTGTGAAGCTGCAGCTTCGCTCACGCAAGATAGCTAGAAAGTAAAGATTGACTGCGTCCTAACTCTACAGGAGAAAATCTAGTCTCAGCTTGTGGCCGGGGTGCTCTAGAAATGACTGCAAGCGAGTCGCAAGCGTGGGTGCTCAGTATTAAGAAATGGCTCCAGACAATCAGGTTCGGTTTCGTGTGAACAAGGTCAAGTTGAAATCAGAAGCAGGAATTTTCACAATCAGCGATCTTACCTTGCATCTGTAAATGTCATTATTAAATTATCTAACATCTCTAAATCAAACCTATCGAGTCATTATTCTAGCCAGATCGCCATAATTCTACCGAGCGAGTCGTGATTTTAGCTATCTATACTTTAAATTATCTCCAACCAGGTTTGAATTCGTCTGGACAGTGTCAAAGTTGAAATCAAAGACAAGCACTTTATAGACCAGCGATCCAATCTTCATTTTGACAATGTCAATCTTAAAATATCCAGCTCACTCTATATTTACCTAGCGAGTCATTATTTTAGCTAGCTCACTGTATTTCTACCTAGCGAGTCATAATTTTAGCCAACTCTACTCTAAATTATCTAGCTCACTCTAAAATTACCCAGAGAGTCGGATTTTCAGCTAGCGATGGTCTAAACTATCCAGCGATTTCAAATAGACTTTTTGACCCTTGCTGATTACATTTGAATTTAATTTTGACTTCACCCCTGATTCTTACAATAATTAATTCCTTGGAGATAGATATCCCACCCTCAAATAATAATAAGTTATGCTTTTTAAAGCATGATGGTCTTTAAAAATAATCCTGATTATCTGGCAAAGTGTGAGGAAGAAAAGATTATACGAAGAAGTCAGAGGGCCTTCGTTGTCGTTATTCACATTTGATATTTGCTGAGCATGTCACTTGAAAGTGTATCACTTGATAGTATTTTACTTATAATACTTTAACATTGAGAGATTAGGGCCTTTTCTGGAGTGAGTTTCTATGCTATTCCGAACTGGTGATACGATGTGAGCCTGTGTCTAAAATGAATGCCTTTAGAAACTTAAAAGCGAAAGTATTGAAGTAGGGCAATAAGAAGACAGGTTAACTACGAGTACTATGAGAGGATTAACGAGGAATTGACCATCTGAGATTTAATCCACTTCAGTGGTATCCAACGGTAAACCAAGACACTCACTCCTGCAACGACAACTAACATTCAATATTTATGGACTAGCTATACTCTGCGCGACACAATCAATGCATTATATTTATGCTTTAAAATTAAACAGCATCATGTAGTACTATAATGTCTTAAATAACTTCTTTCATAATATTTATTTGAGGTGGGAGTAGATATCAATATAGGGAATAAATTAATTTATTTATAATGTTTAAAATTAATTTAAATAATATTTTATAGAACTTCTAGACGAAGATTAGACATCAAGATTTGGACTTAATTATGGTATATTAATTATATAGCCTGATTAATATTTTCTCCCCTGTTTAAATATGGAGACTATAGTTCTGTATGGATAATCTAATCCGAAGAATAAATATTACTACTCTATAGATTTGGTATGACTGGCCAGAAGAATCATATCTAAAGGCCGCAATTGTACAAAGGAATAGCAACTCACAGTAAAGAGCAATATATAGGAACCCCTTCCATTCAAATCCTCCTGACAGAAGGAATGAGCTGTCGATCTATGTCCTTTGCCAAATTGGAGCTTATTGGACTACTATAGTGCTCTCAAACTCATATGTTTTATTTGTGAGTATCTCATACCAATATTATGAGTCTAAGGCCTGGCGAAAAAAAGTCACTGTTAGCGCAGTTGCTGGTACTTATAAGCTGCTACTCTACTTTATTCTCCTTTAATTCAAAAATAAGCTCCATCTTCTTCTGGAAGCTCTATTTCATACTATTATATTATGCAGAAAATACAATCTATCTATTAAATTTGCAATTCCACAAAATTTTTAGTCTATAATTAATTATTAATAAACTCTTCTTTTTTAAGATATTTTAAATGAGGAAACTGATCTAACCCTTAATTATTAACCCAAATATTGATTAACAGGGCCGTAACATTTTTCATTTATTCATTTGCTATGAGATATAGAGAGAGAGTCGTGTCTGTATTACTTTCTATATTTATACTATTAATTAAGGGTTAGATTTAAAAAATGAAATAAGTAGATTAAACTAAGATATATTATTAATTACATGTATAATAAGCTATTAATTAACTCTATAATAATTTTCCATTAAATTTGGTTAAGTAGCTTTGAGGTATTTGTTGTTGATAAACATCAGAAGAGCAAGCTAAGGCTCATAATATTGTAGTAGCACTGTATTAAGATCATTATATATCTTTTCATCTTCATATAATCTAGCTATTTAATTAGGTTACTAACCTTCTCGTTTATTTTGAGGTTTCATTAAACGTTAGAATTTAATATATCTAGCAGAATATAAAACTAAAATCAACAAAGATTATTACTAAAAAAGTAATAATAATTAAGGGAATTAAAAGGCCCCAGGAATGAATAAGATAGGTTATTACGTCACAGCCGAATCTATGACGTGCCTACCAGCAGAATAGGGATATTAAACACGTGGCACACCCGCCACATCACACTCTGAGCAGAAGCCCCCAGCTTCTGCATACCGTCCAAAAAAACTTAGAAGGAGAAAAAAATCAGGGTAGCATCCGACCGAGAACAAGTCGCTGCTCCGTAGCGTCTGGCTTCGCTGTCCAGCTGCATGACTGAGTGTTTGCCCATAGATCTCGTTCCTCCACACCTAACAGGATTAGGAGGGTGAGTGGGAACCACTCACCTTTGATTATCTCTCCAATGAGCAGCCCAACCACCTTTTCGGCTTCCATTATCACTTGCCTCTTTTAAGCACTCACCCACCAGCAAATGGATTACCAAACCAGAAAGCTTTCAGTGAAAGAGCGACCGGTGCCTAGTGCCGGTCGTGTGCGTCCTGAATTTTAACTTTCTAATTTAATAAAGTGATTAAAAAAGTGATTATAAATATTTTTATCTTAAAAATAATAAACTTTAAAATTTAATAGGAGAAAGAGGCAGTGCTTTTATTTTGTTCAAAATCCAATTTGCAAGACTTAGACTATAAGATTTTGATCCCATTTTAGTTTTGAATTGTCTTCATAGATTTGGTTATTGTATTTGCTGAGGTGTCTTGATTATCTGAATAGAGTAATTAAATTCTATTAAATTTATTGCTCAAATATTATTTTTTAAAGTTGAATTAGAACGAAGGTAAGTTTATTTTGAGTGAGGAGGAATTTTTTTTAAGTAGTTGATGACTTTTTGGATGTTATCTTATTATATATTTGTTTAATCTTTAAGAATTTGATATAGTTATTGATACTGATGGAGTTGAAAACATTGCTAATTTTAATAAGTAAATAATATGAATCTGGCAAGAGAGGCTTAATGAATTTAAAAATGATTTATTTGTATTAAATTGTTAAGTACAAATTGATGCAGTTTAAATAAGTTGATATGACTTCACTGTTTATATTTAAATATATTCATCAACTATTTTTATTCATCATATACAGCAGAGGGTAATGGTGATAGTTTTAGTTATTTAGGAGATACGTATGAACTTCCTAATGGAATTGAATTCAGAAGTGAAGAAGCGTATTGCTATTTAGCAGGATCAAAAGTTTTCAAAGTAGTTGAGATGGAAATATATAAATACGATATATGACTGTCTCAATTTATAAACTTATACTCTTTCCAACAAATAATCAATCAATAATAATTATTTACCAATAAAACTAATGCAACAAATTTTATTTAATCACACAACATTTAAGCAAATATTAATCTAAATTATATAACTGATATAATTAGTATTTACTGAGTATTCTATAAATAATTGAAGTGGGACAAGAAAGCATTAAAAATAAGTTAGCTAGTCTTTAATTTTAAAACAATTTATAAAAGAAATCTAACAAGTTAAATTAATTTTTAGTTTTTAATCAATAAATTTTATATTAATAAAACAATTGAAACAATATTAATCAGTTACAAAATTATTAAAGTCAGTGATAAAATAAAATAAATAAGTATTAGAGGGCTAGGAGTTTTATAAGAATTCTAATAAAGTAAAATAAGGTGAGAGTTTCATAAAAGAAGCATTATAAAATAATGATTTACTTTTTAAAATTCTTTCAATGATAGAAACTGTCAAAATTAAATAGAAATATGTTCTCACTTTTGTTTATTATTATTTTTCCTCTTAAATAAATTATATAATTAACAAATTTAATATTTTAATAAAGTAAATATTCTGGACGAGCTAAGTACATCTACTAATTTCTCTAGAAGCTGTTCTCATTAATTTTAAACCTCCAAACTCTACTCTTTCGCAATTAAGGTTTAATTGTTGTACTTAATCATCTAATTTGGATTGAATTAAGTGTTGAGTATAAAAAACATTATTAGATTAAAACTTTTTATAAAATAGAGATCACACTTAATTATAAAACTCAAGGCACCCGGAATTAAAAAAAAATTTCCCAAACTGCCACTTTTTTCAAGGGGATAGACTTGGAAGTAGGTTCCGGTGCTGCTGGAGAAGAAGGATAGCAAAGACTGTGAGGGAAAGATGAGAAGAAATTTATAGGCTATATCTCAGAATCATGCTAGGACATGTACAATACAGTTAAATGCGTATTTATTAAATTCCATTTCTAATTTAAATTAATTAAAAAGAAGTTTAATATTTAAATTCAACATCGTACAATAGTTAGACTAATCATTTACCTATTTCCCCTTAAAATAATGATCCAATAGTCCCTTTTTGGCGATCTCCATTAGAATGCATCACCGGTTCCTCCCTAGCCGTGCTCTATAGCTAATAGCTGTAAGTGAATTCGAGTATGACCACTCTCTGCATAGGACAATAGGAAGGAACCCTAATTTTAAACTCTTTTTTAAAGAGGACTTGAACTGCTGACCTCTCGAGAATCATGCTTGGGGCTCTATGGCCTTAAAGAACATTCACTCTGCCTCCAGTGTCTGAATCGAGAGTACCTCATAGCGGGGATTATAAGGAGGCTGTAGTAAATGTCTTATCGTCTGTCTAATGACAAACTCTGACTAGACTACTTTAGCCTACGAATTTGATAAGTTAATCTTTTTTGCCCAATCTTTTTTTATTCCCTTTAATTTCCTCATAAAAGTCATATAAGTTAAATTATTATTAGGAATTTATATTCTCAGAATGCTCTCTAAGATATTATTTGTTAATCTGGTAAATAGTTTCTGAAATGATAAAGTGAATTAATTTAATTAAGAGGCTGATAATAAATTAATTAATTAATCTGACATGAATTTAAATGAATATGTGCTCTGCTAAAATACTTGCAAAGGTAAGATATATTTTCCAATAATAAAGTTATATTTATAAAAGAGAAAATATTCATGAAAATAGCTAATGCAAAAAAGCAAATACTTTAAAGACTCAAAGAAAATAAATAAATTGACTCAAGAACTCAAAAGTTATATTAAAATAAGTAGTTTAAGTATAAAAAAGCTCCAATCCTTGCCAATTTTTTTTCTTTCATTAAGGTTCCACTCTTGTATTTATAAAATAAATTGCACAATCACTTTTTCATAATCTTTCTACATTTATCGCATTTAGGATATTTTTTCTATTTTAAATTTAAAGGATAGTGCTTATTCATAAATTAAAATAATTTAGAATTTGTATTTAATTTTTAAGTTAAAAGGGAGAAGGTTGAATATTATAGGTGCATCAGTTCCTTTGTATTTTATGCATCCAATATTTTAAATTTATCTCATTATATTTTTAATAAAATTTTGAAGGAAGCAGCTCAATATCAATTTTAATAATTTTTTTGGTCATTTAGTGATTTATTTAACTTAGATCCTACTGAATAAACGTAAAATTAAATTATAGTCAGGGCGGCTTTAAAGAATCCCTCTTTAAATTTATTTAATATTTAAACGTTATGTAAAAGCTATGCACAAGAAGGACATATTTTATAGAGACTTTAAACCAGATAACTCAACTGTCACTAATTTGCTTCCCATTTATTTATCTTTCTACTACCTTCTATTTCCCATTAAATTCTGACCTATATTAATTTATTTAAGAAACTTCAGTTGATAAAAGAGTTTTTATAATTATTCTAGAAATATAAATTGATATAAACAACTATTGTACACCCAGCATTAAAAATTCAATCTGACAATTTCTTCACAAATCCAACATGAACGTTGGTGGCGGATATTTTAAGTTAGGAAAGAATCCGTACTTTGGAAAGGAGATAGAACAAGAAAACAAAACTAAAGTTTTAAGTGACAAAGTCCCAAATGAAATTGATCAAAATAACAGTAGTTAAATCCTTAGTCAATGCAATCTGATTTACAAGTAGCACTTTAGCTTGCGAACAAAGAAAGACCTTATATATGCTCATATTTTAAAAGCCATTTCTTAAATATATAAAGAAAAGTATGGTTAGTTTTGATACTAATATATTTGGGAATTAATAATTCATCTTTAAATCTTAAATAGGGTCGTAGTATAATCATTTAATAAGATCCAAATGATTTTATATATTATAACTCAAACAAGAATGATAATCTGGCTGTAAGAGATTAAAATGAAGAGTTGAAGAAAATGACTGGAGAAGACCTGATGATCAATTTGGTAGCGACTTCTGAATTAATCCTTGAAATTCTACTAATTCATAATTTCAAATAATTAATGTATCAAATTTCAAGTCTGATTTTAATCGTAAAGCAGCTGATCCAATGGTTTTCTTTAAAGAATAAAAAATTATTTAAAATTATAAAATAAAAATTTTTTGTAAAATGTTTTTAAAATTTTTTCATAAATTTTTAAAATTTTGTTTAGGTTTGAGAAAAAAACCCCAAAAGCTTAAAAAATTTTTTTTAATTTTGCAAAAATAAAAAGAAAAAAAGTTATTTAAAAAAGGTTTTCTAAAAAAACCCCCAATTTTAAAATTTTAAAACCCTTTTTAATTATTGAAAAATTTTTAAAAAGGGTTTTAAACCCAAATGATTAAAAATAAAAAATTTAAAAAAAAATTTTTAATTCCCCAAAATTTTTGGGGTTATAGAAAAATAGCTAGCCATTGCTCAATGCCTATGCTAGGGTGCGCATTCTTCTGGAGGCGATCTAGTTTAATAATCCCTGGTAAGTGTTGTAGTGTGTGTATCTAATAGAGGGGCGCGTAGGTTGCAGCGAATTCTAAAGCAGTGCTAAAAACGTACTACGTCTCAAGCAGTATACTGTCAGCCTTTAGATAAGTGACCTCCCAGTGAAGGAGTTATGGGACCCTATAAAGGAATAATGTTTGCGACAGAAATCTTCAAGGGAACTCGATTGGTTAGGTGAAAGAGTGTGATGCAGTAGTACTCTCTTGCGCTGACCTTGAAGGTGTATATGAGGCCTGACAACTGTAGTATGCACCACGCATGATACTTAATGGTGATCGCCTATCACTAAGGTGCTATGCAGGACTAGAAAATTGTAAATATTGTAGCATGTTGCATTCCTTGCGAAATTTAATAAGTGCCGGATCTAGTTTTATTTGCAACTGGTCAGCTGGCAGATTCCCGACATGGGAGACTGAAATTTAGTACCACTATGGATCTCTTTCCCTTCAATAAAAGCGGTGCATCATGACTAATTAACTGACATCATGAGCTGTCGCTAGATTAGAGGCCCTGTTACACCTTTAATGATCGTGTTTTATTTATGCTGTGCGGGGTTACACCAAAATTCCTTAATTCTTTAACTCACAATTGTGAAACATATTCATTACTTACCGACCTCTATCTGCAATTAAATTAAAATAAGAATTCTTGATAAATTTTGAATAAAATGAATTAATGATTAATATATTTGTTATGCAAGCTGGTCAATATCATTAAAATATATTTTTATTAATAAAAAATAAATTCATATCAAAAAATAATAATTAAATCAATTTTACTAAAGTTTCTAAACTTATATTTTAAGATAATTTTCTTTATTAAGAAATCTTAAAGGATGATAAATAGTATTTTTTAAAAAAGGGTTTAAAAAATAAAATTTGAATAATTTCCTGAGAACAAAAGGGAAAATTTTTAAATACAACATTCTTGTGCTCTATCTTTTTTCTTCAAATTTAAACCTTTTTTAACAAATTTTTTTAAAAAAAATGGCTGCTCCTGGCTCTCCAACTCCATCAGAAAAAAAAAAAGAAATTTTCAAGCTGCACGGGAGTGCCAGCCAGTCTGCCCTTTCCACGACCCCCCCTCAACCAGCCCCCCCGGGGGCCGACCTCAACTCATCGGCACTAAGCTCCGAACTTCACATTTTTAGCTTACCCTGGCAAGTGGGACCTCCCCCAGTCATGAGAGGGTCGAGCCCCGACTGATTTGGGTCGGCCTCGGTGCTGGCTGCTGCTGCTAGGGAGAGTCGTGGGGGGTCAGACGGCTAGGTCGGCCCCCGGGCTAGTTTGAGCAAATTGCTTTTTTTTTTTTGCTGATGGAGTTGGAGAGCGCAGGACAGCCATTTTTTAAAAAAATTAACTTTAAAAAGAGGTTTAAATTAGAAGAAAAAAGATAGAGCACAAGAAGTGATTGCATTTAAGAATTATTTTCCTTTAGATTCTCAGGTATAATAAATATAAAATTTAATTCTCTTAAACTTAATATTTAAAGAAACCCATAAAATACTTCTATTATAAAATATAATTTATAGAAAACCAGATAGTAATGCTTTAGTTTATTCTTAATTTTTTTTTATTTAAAATATAAACGCTTATTTTAATTTAAATTTAAAAAATTAATTATTTAAACTTCCTTTTTTAAAAATTAAAAATTATTAGAAAGTTTATAAATAGTTTTAAAAACAAATTTCATTTATTTGAAAATCAAAAATTTTTTAATTTTCATTAAACCCAAACTCAATATAAATTTATAATGTGATTCTTTCAGATTTATAGTGAAGGATTGATTCAAACCGAGTAAGTAGAACAATTTAAATAAAGAAAAGAGCTCATCTCGATATTTTGTTGACCTGCTGTAGTGAAGTAGTAGTAGTAAGAGTAGCAACGAGCTAGAGAAAATTTAATTAACTGGAGCCAAATCTCGGAATAAATCTGGAGTTAATCTCAAACCGCGCTAATCTGAAATAATTAGCTAGCAGCTTTTGATTAAAAGATTCTGGATGCCGCAGCTCTACACAAAAAGCCTAATGCAAGTCTAAAAAATTATTATCAATACATTTAAAAATCGCGTCAACCTCAAGGCTCCTCCTCTCTTTGGACTCTTCTACCCCGCCGTATCTGAGCCATAAACTCTATGCGCTTATAGTAAATTAATCGTATCAATTTTCTCTAGAAATTGTAACTAGCACCCCATTTTTGCGCAATAGCCTAAGAGGCTTAAGCCTACTTAAACTCCAAGAACAATAAATGTCCAGCTACTCCGAACAACAGCTATAACTCACGAAGAAGATTTCCTCCTCGCTATGCAAGGCTGCCTATGGGACATTCAAGCTAATTAATGATACTTAAGGGAACCCAACAAACTAACGCTCTGACCTTTTTTTGGAAATAGAGGAAGATAAATACAATGATTTGAATAATGACGTCTATTTGCGAGAATTGTCCAGGCTCCTTTACCCTCACAGCTAGGCTAGAGGCAAATCGATCTTAGGTAGTTCTCGGGTCTCTGCAATTTGCCATACTGCACACCGGGATCTAATCCATAGAACTGTATGATGCTCTCTTAGCTAGGCTTTCAAGACATGCTCTAAGTGGAAATGAGAAAGTTGAGTACTTTATTAATCCTCTTTACGTGAATGGAGTCGCCCCTTAGTTTCCAAAATGGAAGCAGTAGGCGCTGATTGAATTGTTCAAGGGGGTTTGGAATGAGTTTCTCCAGAGGTAGATTCAGCTTTAATAGCATGAGAACCAGGAATGCTCTACCATCTTTCAAGTGTAAATGCTGTTTGGCAAATTCTTAGGCTTCAATGCTAATAGGTTTCACACAAGGAAGCAAAGCATCTCATTCTAAAACTAATTTTGCTGTCAGTGTGGCTTATTGAAATTGAGGATGACTCGAGCAGCCATTGCCAACTTGTCAGATTGTGCGAGTTCATGGGCAACGTGTTAGATACAAGCGAGGAGTTAGTGAAAACTTTAACTTAGCTAACTTAATCTAATTTGTCGCATGTGCACAGATCAACTCTGAAAGAGCAGAGCAAGACACGAACAATAAGAAAGTTATTAAAAAATTAGCGAGGAGGAACAGAATAAATTAGAAAGGATTAAGGATTTTGACTCTGTCGAGCAGGAGATACTGGAAAATCTGATAAATCAAAAATAAAATAGCGAGGAGGAGTACTAGCTAATGCAATATTTCGTCAGGCACTTTATGATTTTCGCATCATTAGAATACGAGAGAAGAAGGAGAGTATTATATCAGCTAATCAATAAATTGTCGAGGTGTTAATGATAGAGGCAAAAACTTCAGAGTCTGCGAGTGATAAATAATTATAAATGTAACTTAACTAATTACAATATATTCTAAATTATAAGTAATCTTATCGATGAAATAAAATTCATCAAACTTGATTCATTCATATCCTTTTCATTTAATCAGCTATTTTGAAAAAAGGAAGTTTTCTATCATTAAGCTAATAAAATTTATTGTTTTTTGCTTTATGCAATTGGCTTAGAAGCAATCAAATTTAATTTTTCTATTTTGTATACTATTCCGAGATCATTTAATATTTATAAATAACATAATTTGACGAAATTAATTAAAGTATAATTATTTAATTAATTTAGAGTTTTATATAAATAATCAATATCTTTATAATCATAAAACTAATTATAAACATATATCTTGATCAATAAGAAACCAAGTGAAAAGTCTATTCAAATTTAAATAAAATAAAAACTAATTAATCAACTTTTAATTTATGTGAAAGCATGAAAAAATATAGCTCAATATTTTAAACGATTTTTTTATAATATAACATGTAACCTGATTATTGATTTTAAATTGAAAATGATATTGGTAATTTAAATTTAGAAGTAAATAAGAAGTAAATTACTTGAATTTAAGTTTAGAATAATTTCTAAATGTATCGTTAAATTAGTAACATAATCTTTTTGCTTGTCTTGTTTAGTAAACAATTAAATAACTTTCATAATTGCTCATAAATATAATTATTAAAATCTTCATAGGCTACATTTATCTTTTTTTTCGAATAATTTTTTGTGTATATAAAAAAGTCGTATTCTGAAATAGTTACAACAAAATTAGAGTAGAATAGATTATGAGTATGAAATCCCAAATTATAATTATAACCTAGGAAAGGTGGCTTATACTATTGAAATCTTAAGATCTAGTGGAATCAAAGTGTGGAAGCTAACTGGAGAAAAACCCTACTGCAGCTACTCTCAAGTCGCTTGCTCTAATTCAGGCTCATTTCAACTGTAGTCGTCAAGGCTGGGTCACTCTCTGGGCTGAAGCCTCCACCACATCTCAAACCCTTCCTCCCGAAAGCGTGGTCTACCTTCACTGGCTCTAGCTTGGAGTGTTGGGAGCGACCAGCTGCAAGGAACAACTCTTTAGTTCTTTATGCTTTTTTAGCTGCGGAGTTCAACTTAGCTCATCGTAATGACTCTCAATTACAACGTGCTCTCCGCCACCTTTATTTGGTTGTAATAATTACAACAAAATTAAACAATCTATATTTAAAATTTTGTAAATATAATTATTATTCCATGAAGTAAGAAGAAAAGATTGAGAAAATATTGCCTTCACAGGTGTATTTTAACAAAGTCAAACTCTAATTCAACTAAGTCATTTCACAGGAAAATTTCAATGGTTCTGAGAGCATTTAAACAGTATTCAAATCCATAAAAGAGCCAACCAAACTCTATAACATCACCTTCTTCAGAAAGAATTAAGATTTCAGCCTTATGCTTTTCCAAAATTAATGCCTCAATCTCAAAGAATTAAACAATCAACATTCTTTTATTAAGAATATATACTTAAATTTATTATTAAATTAGAAAGTTAATAACTTTCCCATACCATTAAACCAATACACAAGCAAATGGTTCTCCAACTGGAAAACAACATCATTCCAGTCATATCCCAAATGCTGAACTTCTTCCCTCAAGCTAATACCCTGACTAAATCATTAGAAAGCTTACACAAAGCAATCAAGAGATCCCCCTCCAACGGAATCTAACTTTCCTACAGATAAAACAACATCCTAATCAAAGGGATCTCTCTACTTCTAACCTTTAGTTCATTCAGGAAAGCTGTTTAAGATACCCTAACTCTTGATATACTTACTAAACTAATCTAAAATGACAATAGGGATCTTCAAACTAATGCCGGTCGCAAGAATACAATCCTTGGAATTGTTGAAATCCTAATCCGAGCTGGCAAACTCAGAGACAAGACCCACTTTGAACAATACCAACCAAAAGCCAGTGGCCCTTAACCCCATTAAGATTCGAACAACCCTATTTAATAAGAAACCTAACCCACTATTTAATAAAAAGGGGGAATCTTTAATCAATTTAAAGTTTAGAAATAAATTTTAAAATAGGTGACCATTTCTTTAATGCCACTCACGATGGGTTAAACCTTTTAAATATAGAGTTTAATAAAATCGAACTTAATTTTTAAATAACTTTAATCAAACATCTCTGAATTAAATAATAGAGGGGTTAGACCTCACACCCCCAAAAGGGCAACCCAATAAATAGTCTAGGGGAAAGAAAAGTAACAACCAAAAATCACCCAGTTCTTCAAGAAAGGAATGGACAAGGTGTAAAACAACTCAGCTGGGAACTTGAAAAGAAAAAATCCTTAGCCAGAAAAAAGGGGAAAAATATCTCAAATTACCAACCAGAATACCTTTAACAAAAAAAATGTAGGAATCAGCCTAATCTAGAAGAATAATAACTCACATAGTTCAACAAAAAAGATTGGACCTTATCCACTACCCAATCATGAACCTCCATTCAATAAAACTCTGGCTCTAAAACAACATTGACAATAACAACCTAACTAACCCCCAGAGGAAATAGAGATATTTAAAAACTTTCCTTCTCATGTATAGAACCATACCAATAAAAGTCCTTATCAAACCATCCGGGCCCTCCTCCACAACTTGCCAATCTTAGTGGAAATTACTGAGGATTCCATGGCTGAAAGAATCCTCAAGATAGCCAACACTGGGACCCAGTTGGAACTTGACATATGGATGAGAAACTGACCTCCCTAAACGCAATTGGAAGTTTCAGAGACCATACAAACAGAAACTAACCAGACCCCCGGACGAATAACCATGGTTCAAAGGAGAGAAAAAAATGACTCCAGGACGCGATGAAGTTTTGGTCAATTAGTGTGATGACCTTTGCTACGAAAGCTAAACATCGTTCAAACTTCATTGACTTAATTTGTTTGACGTTTAACACGGGGGGCTTTTGCCCCTAAATTTAAATATAACACGCAAAACGCTGTTCGTCTAAAAGCTTTTATTATTTTATTATACTTTAAAAATCAAAAAAATATTCATTAAAATCAAATTTTTCTCGAATAAATGATAGCATTGTAGACTATAGATTGGTTATAGAATGAGAAATCACCTTTAAGTAAAAATTATAAAAGCATATCTAATGAATTATTAGAATTTTCATACAATAATTTTATTTTAAAAAGAAGTTGATATACTTGGTTCTTTAAGAATTTCAATTTTAGTTAAATAACCAATTTTATATTTATAGGAAAATATCTTATATATTTTTTTATTAGTTAATTAGAATAAATGCTTTATGAATTACTTTTAAGAATTGAACCTGCAAGCTTAAAAGTAGGGAGTGTCTCTCCCAATAAGAGAATATGTTTACCACTCAAGCGTTTTGGATCACTTTATTTTACTTGCATGAAGACGTTAAGTACTCGTACGCTGTCTTGCAAACATAAATTTATTGATATTTTATATATAAACAGAGTAAGTTGACTCTTCACCTTTTGACCTTGAATATAATGGAACTCCCGAATCGATTCAAAATATCTAGACTCAAACAATAAAGATGCTAAATGCGCTCAAATAACTCCACAAGTTTGGCTATGTTCATAAAATATATTTTCTCATAGAAACTCTACATACCAGAATTTTGCATCCTGTAATGAAAAGGCAATTATTGATAATATAGTTGAAAATAAAATTATAGCGATTCAATGAGTTTATCATTTATTTAAAAGAATACATGAAGAATAGTTTCCTCATTTTTTTGTAAAATTAATTATAGAAAAAAATTTGTTAATCAATAATTCTTCCTACTTTGATTTTTTCGGCCTTTTTTAGAGACTAAATTAAATAAAATAAAAATTTAAATATAAGAAATTAGCACAATAAATGTTTAAATCTCTCAAGATAAAATAATATATTGGCTATAAAAAAATAAATAAAATCTGATGGATAATTTATCATTCTATAATATTTTAGCAGTATAATTATTATTTATTTAAAAATATAGAATTTTAATTAATTCTCATTTATAAATATTTTGATAACTTAGGATGGTGTTATACTATAACCGACTACAAAACCAAAGTCCTTAATTCATAATACCGAAGCGATACCTAATTAGAACTTGGGAAGGTTGGAGACATTATACATTAAAATTTATCATAAATTAAGAAATAATTATATTAAGATAATCAAGGCGAATTTTAGAGGATAATTTTTATACTTCAGTTATAAGGGTTCAGAAAATAAAGTGAAAGCTATAATGCTCTGCTTGTTTCCTAATCATTTTGCTTTATTTATCTTAGTTGATCTTGGTTGTCGCTTACGAGGACTTACTATAAATGAGAATTCAATGATTAATAAACTTAAGTAATAAATTAGATAAAATGAGTGTTAAAGTTAGTCCAGTTTAAATAATTCATGTGCCATTTGATACATCTAAAAATTTAAGAATTTTTATATTTATCTAGTAAAATAAAGTAAAATTTTAGGAATGTAATTAATTATCAATTTCAAATCTCAGCACTTATTACAGTACTAGATAGGAAACCGTACTATTATCCTATGTAAGTATATTTATCTAAATATTTTAGGTAGCCGCAGCAGCTGTTAATTGCACGCCCATAGATAAATATTGTTATAATAGTGAATTTTGATACTGATTGTATGATTTCTTGCTACATTAGAGTAATAAGGGTAAATTTAAGTATTAAATTTTATTGTATTTTAATTCTATATATAAAAATCTGTAGATGTGGGATTTGAGCCATTTCAATTCCGAAGATACAGCTGCCAATGATTTATACCAATTATTGTTTTAATTAATTTTTAAACTGTAATGTTTAGAATTTATTTAATAGTTAAGTATTTAAAACTATGATCAATTTAATGTGTTAATATAATTATAAAAACTTAGATATATATTTTTTAGTTTCTTTTTTTAATTTAGCAATATGATTCTTCTTCATTCTTTATTATTAGATTCGATATTAAAATAAAATAAATCTTAATAAGCATATTATATTCAGATTTATAACTAGAAAAAGGGAATTAAATTTAATCGCCTCATCTATTCAAACATAATACACATATACAGATTCCATTTTAAGTCATTAATAATTTGATAAAAAAATTAAAATATATTTTTTATTCTTTAAGAAAAAATATTTTTTTTATAGACAAAAAAATATTTTAGGAATTTAAGACAGCTTAAATTTATTTAAATTAAATTTCCTCAAAATATATTGATGAAAAATTATTAAATACTCAGCCAAAAAGCTAATAGATAAATTAATCAACATTACCATACAATAGGAGAAAAAATATTTATTGAAATATTAGTTTAAATAAAATTATTCTATTTTGGATTATTTTTAATTGATTTTATATAACATAATAATATTCTTTGATGATTCTTGATAAGTAGATTATAAATAGTTACAAATTTAAAAATTAAATTTAATAGGATAAATATAAAACTTTTAAATAAAAGAAATTTGCTGGATTTTTTAAAACTTATATTTAGAATACCGTTTTTTAGCATTATAATTATAGTCTGCAATTTACTGAATAAGATATGTTATCGATGATGAGGACTAAGTATTTAATCTCTCTGTAGAGTTTTCCAGTTAGTTTTTTTTATAAAAGATAAAGTAAATTTGTTGTAGTTAAAGTTCATATATTTTTATTTTTAAAATTCATTCTTAAAAAAATAATTTGAATTTTATATATTTGTTAAGGGAATAAATAATTCAGTAATTAATTATTATGTTTATCACTGTTTTTTATTGATATTTACGTTTCCATATATTCAAATATTTATTGACTAATTTAAGTATCAATTAATAATTAAATTTGTAAATAAAAATATAATTTAAATAAAACTTATTTAATTAATAATTAAATTAAAATGATGATGAATCTTCACTGTTAAAATAGTAAATATGAATCGAATTGAAATATTATTATAATTTTAAGGAAACTTCAACAATCTTTTGGATACAATTTATGTTTTTAAAAATAAGAAATTGAAATGGATAGGCTAGAGTCTAGCATTCAATTTATTATTTAGCTTTTGCAAGCACATACTACGCATTATCAGCTATGTCATTATAATTAAATGTGTATGAATGGAAAGACACACAATACGAAAATGAAGATATAATTGACTATAGTCTTGTAGAATAAATGATCCTTAAAATAGATACGCCTATTGAAGAAAAAATATAAATTCAAGTCTTAGATTTTTATCAAGCTCAAATTTCATTCACTTAAAGATGTCTATTTTAAAATAAATTAGGCTTAAGAGTAAATTAATTTATTATAAACTATTGCCTTTCTAATAAATTTAGAGATGATAATTTAATTGATAAACCAGTTACAACGGACTCTTAAATTTGAAGACTTCTATAAAAATGATAATATGAATTTACTCTGATATAGATATTCTAAATTATTCTTTGGTGAGAATTAACTAACTTGTATAATTGGTTTTAAAATCTAAGCTTTTCTTCTAAATATAATCAAATTAACAATGATCAGAAAAAAAATTGAATGAGTAGTTCGGAGGAATTGGAGTTTCTTTATAAAAATTAGTGCTAACGTATCTAATAAACTACAGTCAATACTTTAAATATTACATTATCTATTTGATTTTGTTTTTATTAACTTTAAACACCACTTATTAGGCAAGTGGATAATATTAAGATTAGATGAATAATAGTGCAAGTAAATATTTGTTGAGAAAATCCACAAGTATAAAATTTAACATCCATATAATAGATATGATTTACTTAACTTGAATAAATATCTATCTTAAGACTCTTAAGTGGTTGATATGCATATATAAACTCCTCAAAGATCGTCATCATATACCTGATAATTTATTGCATAATCAAATAGGTATAAATTAAATTAAAATGTATTTTTATCAATGCTTCTTTGTGAAACAGACTTTCACTTAGTTGTTGTAAGAGAAACAGATTTTAACAAATAGTGAATTATAAGCACTGAAAATATCAAATCTTGATTTTGAGAAGTACTATTAATAAGTTAAAAATTAAATTAATATTATTATTTAATTTTCTATCTCAAAAATGCAGATAATATTAGACATTTTAAATATATAAGCTCATAGATAATATATTTATTAATTATCTATATAATTGAATTGCTTACTATAATAAAATATCATAGAGCAGATGTAAATAAAAGAAGCTAAAATTAGAGAATTGTAATAGTTGCCGATATTCAAATTTCAAATATCTAAATCTATAAATTTATAGCTAGAGCCAAAAACTGTTTATATCAACGCTATTAACAAAATGCTTAGTATTGATTTATAAAATAATCATATTCAAATCATACAACAATAGAAACATTTTTACCAATCTCCAATTTTCGTTTAATTCTCAACGAAAACAAAAAGTGAAAGTTCATATAGTTAATTCAAATTTTAAGTGAAGGTATTTATCTAGAAATATAGATAACTTTTTATGAATTTGATACATCTTTCGCGTAATACCAAAGTAATAATTTTTAGTTAGAAACTTATCATTTAAAAATTGTTAAATAATTAATTTTAATAACTCTTGATATACATCATATATTTTCATTATAGGATGAATATTAATGCATGATAGAGGATAAACAAAACTTAATTAATATAGAGTTCTTGGAAGAAAAAAAAGTGATAGTTTTAAGACAAAATGAATTAAATTTAATGAGGGTGTCAGCTCCTACCAGATTAGCGTGAAGATCATGAAGAGCAACACACCTTACTCACTTTTAGTTTCTGCGCTTTGAGCAGTTGCCTGTTGAGGGTGAGTAGACTCCTTCTGAATGTTATAGTCAGAAAAGGTTCTGCTTGCAAGTTATTATGTTCTCGATCTCACTCAAAGTGCGCAAATGGAAGCATACTTTTGCAACTCTTTGAGCTTGCAGCGAAGACTAGTCTCTGTTGATCAGAATGGATACTTTACTTGTCCTGGAATCCTGCCTAGTAGGCTTTTACCTTCAAGTTTTAGAAGTTGAGCTTGTTGTAGATGTTGATATAGTTGTAGTTGTAGACACTTAAATATCGAGTTAATTAAATTTAAACCTTATTATATTTTGAATAAAAAAGGATAATTCAGAATGCATTTCTAAGTTATACTAATCGATGATCACGCATTCATATTCATCCTACAATGAAATGGAGCTTACTAACTGATATGGTATTTGATATTCCTCCAGGATTGATATTAGCAATTGTTACTTATGAATTTACCTTCAGAAGGCTTTAATAGTGTGCATCTATAAGGAGGAAACTAGATTTCATTTAATACATAAGGTTAGATTGATGGAAAAAATGGGGAGAAATTATTTTTTTTTAAAAATTATGTTAATATCTTATATTATTTTCCTACTTTTCTCTGTTGATTTTTATCTTCCAGTTTTCCATTCCATTATTTAAATTAAGGAAAAAATAGGTTCAAAATTTCTAACTCAACATTTTTAGAAAATGGGAAGAGGAAGAAGTCAATCTAAAATGCAAAATTCTTTTTATTTTATATTAAAAAGAAGATTTTACAATTTAATTCTTAGAATTAGCTGGATATAATTTCTGCTGGCAACTAATTTTCAGCCCTTCCTGAGGTTCCTAATTAGTCTTCTGCTTTGAATGAAGCTTAAGTCAAATATTCTCATCAAGGCGCTATGAAATTCACTCTGATGCAAGGAGAACTCCTCTGTACAAACCTATCTCCTGAATTCCTTAATTTGTTCTCACTTGAAGGGTTGAGAAGAAGTAAGTAAAAAGATTCAACTATAAATTACTAGGCTAACTCACTACTTGTGATTTTATCCATTTATATATTTTTCGCCCATCGCAGTTGTCATTGACACATCAACTGCACATCATGTGTTCTATCTCTTCTTCTTAAAGCCTGCCGCAATCTTTCGTAATTAATATAAAAAACATTATCTCGCTTTATATCTTTATTTAGCATGAAAAAATATAAGAAATATTATACCAAAATTATTGCTTTAGCAAAAGTTTTATATTCCTAATGAAGATTAATTCAAATGATTTATTATAGTAAATAAGTTTTTAATGATATCACATTACTAATTTATATTATTGATGAGTCAAGTGATTTAATTATTTAAGAAATCTCTAAAGGGGCAAATTCCTTGCTCAAAAGTGCATTGCCAAATTAAAAATATTATACATAATTAAATTACTTAAGAATAAAATAATCTTAGTTTTATTAATATTTAATATCTATAAATCTCAAAATAATTATTTTTTTAATTATAAAAAATTGATTTTGCATAGTTTAATTTTAATTAAAATATCGCAATTTAATAGATAAAAAATCTTAGGGGAAACGGAAGTGCAAGAAAATTCTATTTAGTAAATACTCTGGCAACATGAATAAGCTGTATTTTGCTGATGATACACATAATGACTTTCTACCTCTTGTAGTGGATATATAATTTAAATGGTTGTGTCTCAGAGAATAGAATTCTACATATTTTATTTACTGTAATTTCAAGCTGGCCTTCTAAATAGCAGTTTCTTAAAAGTCCTAAATGTTATTTATTTTTATTTTTATTTATTTGCAACAATTTGAACAAATATGAACATTTTAAATCCTGAAAATGTCTAATATTTCTATAAAAACCTGTAAAATAAATTAAAATAGAATTTTTAATGAATAGATACTTTTAGAAGCTAGCTTCCCTTAAATAATAAATTCATAAGCCATGAATTAATAAAATGGAAAGTTAGTAAATTATGAATTTTTCGTTAAAAGTGATAGATCAGTTTTAAAGTGCAATTTTAATGCTTTAAATATTATCTGGTTATAATCAAAAATTTAGCTATACTATTTTTTATTTCTCACGAAGGATATCAAATTAATATTGATTTAGATCTTTTAAAAGTGATCAAAATATATATTTATTTACATACTTTCGAATATTAAACTTTGTAATTTTAAGAAAGATTTTGGCAATAAATATAAATTTGCAAACTTAATTAACTCAAATTTATTTGAGAAAACCGTTACAAATATTACTAGATTTGTATAAAACTATTGCTATATTTGAAATGAATGATTTAAATTATGAAGAGGGTAAGTTTAGACTAATCTATAAAGGAACTAAAGATGGCTTCTCAAAAAAGTAATTTAGAACTAAAGTAAATGATTAAGGGGCGTTTGTAGCATTTATTACTACCAGTAAATCTAATGTTTTTGGTGCCTTCACTTCTAGAGGTTATAAATCTTCTGATATATAAAAAATATTTTTTTTTAAAAAAATGATAAATTTTAAAATAGAAAAGCTTCTAGAATATATTTATTTAAAAAATATTGCAAACAATAAGAATTATTTTTTAAAAACTTCTTATTTGTTAATAATTTTAGACTAATTTTTTTAATCATTTTTATCTTATCTTTTTAAATAACTTTATTAATATAATTTAATCTGATAAAGATTAGGGGATGTATAAAGATAGCGGCGCTTTTATATTCCAATTAAGCAAGAGAACTATCCACAAACAATACAGAGATTAACAATATGCGCTAAGGTATTGGGATAAAGAATCTTAAATCATTTTGATACTTAAAATTTGATTTAAAAATT
>JAJKFJ010020974.1:0-21483 GCA_027382625.1 Tetmemena sp. SeJ-2015
AAAGGGAGAGGAAATTCCCAAGTTCCAAAGTTTTAGCCAAGGTTGGAACCAAAGTTGAGATTCGTTTGCCAAGTTCAAAACAAGTTTGAAAGCAGTAAAAGCTAAGTTGAAGGGCAAAAATATGGTTTCAAGTCTAAAATCGGGACCGCAGCTCCAAAAACCCAATTTTTGCGAACTTAACCCCAACTTTGGCGCAAGTTAGCTAAAAAGTTCGAACTAAACCCCAAAATCGTTCCACGGTGGAAAAATGTTTAAAATCACAAAAAAGTTAGAAATCGGCAGTTCAGTGCCCGGGTTGGCCAAGAAAGTTGGCGAAGCCATATTTTTGTTTTTATTTTAAATTTAAAGTTGCTTATTTTAAAAATTTGCCCAAGATCAATTATTATAAATCACAATTTTTTTTTTTAACCCGATTGACCCGAATCGCTGATTTTTGAAATCACCCCGAATTGATTAAATATAAATGATCCGGGGTATATTTATGAAAATCACGATTTGGTCAATAATTTTAAAATAGGAATAAGTTGGTCATGTATTTATTATTTAATTTTGATTTTTAACTAAGGTAAATTGATCTTAATTTTTGATTTAATTTAAAATCCCCAAATTTTTCTTTAAAATTCCTCCCTATATTAAAAATTTTTTTTCTTAAAATAAAAATTTTCAAAATTTAATTTCTTTTTATTAAAATTTTTTAAAAAAACAGTAATAATCGAGATTAAAAACTCGTAGTCAGTGATTATCGAGAACTGCACTTTTAAAAATTTGTTAGAACTCTGAGAGAGGAGGAATTTTTAATTTCTATAATTCCAGTGTTCAGTTAAGAAGAGTTGTATTTGATAATAACTTCGCATGAAATGGAGGTTCAGTTTATTTTAACAAAAGTAGCGCGACTATTGAAAATTCCTATTGCAAAATTAAAGGCAAATATAATTATTTTCTTTCTTAAATAATATTTTTTAGTTGACTATAGTTCCTTTAAAATTCCGCCCGAGAAGGAGGAGCTATCTATCTCACAGATAAAAATAACATAACTCTCACAAATACAACTGTAAGTAGATGCTACTCAGAAGGTTAAGGAGGCTTCTTGACTCTTAAATAAAATTTCACAATTAACCCATTTTCCATATTAAGTTATTTATTTTGGCAAAGAAACATTTTAAAATCAATTTAAATTAATTTCTTTACAAAAAGGAAGTTTAATTAAAAATAATAAGATGAAATGGGAATTTTATCTAGAAATTAAATTTAATTTTGCAATATCTCAATAAAATTCATGACTCATATAAAGTAATAATATTACTCTAGATAAAACATACTCAAAATATAATGGCGGTGTATTTTACCTTGAATATTCAAACTTAACCTTCTCTCTATTGGTGGGGACAATATATGAATCCTTAAAAGAGAGAGGAAGAGATATTCAAGATTCCTCTTTTTAAGGGGAGGTGCAATTTTAAGGAAATTTGTCTTCTGCCAGAGTTGAGAATGTAACCTTTACAGAAAATTTAACATCTCAAAGCTCAGAAGTAGGCTCATTTTCTAGTCAATTAATACTAACTCCACTTTTGCGTTCAGCATAAAAAACACTATGTTTATCTTAATGATTTAATCACCTTCAAAATAAATCTTAGATAGTATATGCTAGACCCAATCCCCAAACCCCGATAATTATCCCAATTAAAAATTATTTATCGCCTTATAGTATAAGATTGAGCATAATTTTGGAGTAGTTTTATTGATAAAGAAAACCTCTTCTATTGAGCTTTAAGTATCTGTTATCTATAAGATGATACGGCCGCGTCAATCTTGCAAGAATTGGCCCTTTAATCGAACTACCGTATTCAGATAACGATGATATGGGCACTTTAATGACTGAGGCTAAGGTCAGCTATCATAGTAGTGCTTTAATTGAAATGATCCTTCTCTCTTTTTACAAGGAAAGTGGATTATGCCAAAATTTTGGTTTCATTGCAAAGATGAACTAGTACCGGCGTCTTCTATCATATTTATAGCTCCTTCCATAAAAAATAAAGATTTGAGCATTTTTGGATAGTTAAAGAGTGGATTAGATTCAGAATGAAGCGATCAGAATCTTAAGAAATCGGCCGAGAGTTATTGGTCTGAGCTGATCTTCTTGAATACTCTAAACTTGAAATTCTTTATTGATTATGGTATTTGACTTCAGTTGAGGTAGAAGACTTTCTAGAAACAGGGTGAGGCCAAGGCTTTGAAGATTATATAGAGAGATACTTGAAGCAATAACTGATGAATAGGAGAGGTATAAGTCATAATTTCTTCTCTTGAATTAACTAGTGTATGGCTAGATAGAAATTTACATGTTAACAATAGAATAAGGTAGAGATAATTTATATTGAGTAGTCATCCGAATAATAGTTAATTTTTAACTATTAGATAAGGGCAATATAGTTAAAATAAATATGTTTAAAAATACTTATAATCGTTTACGACTATAAATTCTGGAACGGATACAAAAATAATAAAACTAAATATAATTTAATAAAAGATATTATTTATTTTGCATACTTACTTTTAACATATTTAAGCTTCATTGATTAACTAAAATGATTGATTGTGAGATAATTTCTTGATTTTCATATAAAGTATTTTATGAAGTCTTACTCATTGAATTAAAAAAATCTTATTAATGATAAGGCAATTTGATACTATAAGATTCTACAAAATTTATTTTTAATAAAAAAAACACTTTAGGGAACTGATTTTGTTGAATATTAGAATTATTTTTATTGAGGAAAAATAAAGCAATAAATAGATTTGATCTCAATTACAATACCTTAGAATCTAAGATTTTAATCTGAGCATTTTTATAAATAATTACTTCAAATTTTGCCTAATATTATCCGTTTAGCCCCGATTTTTTACTATTGGGTAGGAAGCCAGCTTGTCCAGTAAGTAGCCACTGTTTTTCGTCTTTTTACTGAACTTTAGAGAAGTGGCTTCAAACCATTCCATGATTGGCATGTTTAGATCCATAAAATTCCCTACAATTGTGGAATTTAATAAAGTAAAATTACCTTTTTATACTTTTTCCAGCAATACTCGGCCTACAAGGAGCGCTTACAGTACCAAGTTTTATCCCAGATGGCAAGTGCTTCGTCCTCGCTCGTCCAAGCCTTACAGAAGCAAACTCAAAAGTTTTTGAAAATCGGGGTTGAACGCATAATAATTTAGCAAACATGAAAACCATTATTCTGACAATCAAGGGTTAGGTCAAAAGTTAAATAAACGTTGATTCTTGTTCAAAATTATTTGAAATAGCATGTTTGTAGACATTTTTAGTTGTAGGTTGATCTCTAATCTAGTTCAGATTTAAATAAATACCCGAAATTAAATTAAATAAATAAGATCAACTTTAAATTTTTAACTTTCCCTGATTGGTTTATTGGTTTGTTCGTTTAAATTCAGGCGTACCCATCTCAAACTACCTCACCTCCATTTCCACTAATCCACTAATACACTAATCCACTAATACACTAATCCACCGCAGCTAAACTTAGAGATCAGGTTTATCAGGGTGCCACTGCAGTCCAACATGTACGATCTCGTCTCTGAGTGCCAACAGTATCAGGAAGCCGGAGTATGATCTATGACCAGTGCGGAGTCCACCCAGGGGGTAGGGTTCGAACCCTGCCGGGGTTTCTTATTGCCATCCTTCACGCTACTTCTGCTTCTTCACTCTTCCCCTTCCCCCGGGCCCCAGGGAAACCCATCTCGGGCCACCGGCGGGGATCAAAAACCCTCACCCCCTGGGTGGACCCGCACGGTCAAGAAACCCGGCTTTCCTGATACTGTTGGGCACTCAGAGACGAATCGTACATTTTGGATGCAGGGGCACCCTGATAAACCTGATTCTAAGTTTAGCTGGGTGGTTTAGTTTTAGTGGATTAGTGGAAATGGAGGTGAGGTAGTTTGGATGGGTACGCCTAAATTTAAACGAACAAACCAATAAACCAATCGGGGAAAGTTAAAAATTTAAATTTGATCTTTTTTATTTAATTTAATTTCGGGTATTTTTTAAATCTGAACTAGATTAGAGATCAACCTACAACTAAAAATGTCTACAAACATGCTATTTCAAATAATTTTGAACAAGAATCAACGTTTATTTAACTTTTGACCTAACCCTTGATTGTCAGAATATTTAAAAAGAGTTTTCAGATAATCTCAATTACATATAAAATCAAACTCTATGTTATAAAAATTTTAATAAGATTAAAAAACTGAGTTTAATCAAAATTAGAAGAGTAAACAGCCCTTTTTCTATTTTTTAAAATTTTTAAAAAATATAAATGCAATTTATGCTGAGATTTTAAAGAAATTTTGCATTATTATGTAAAAATTAAAAATGAAATTTAAATTTTATAAATTTTATATCTAAGTTGATTGAATATAATTTGAGATTAATTTACTGTAGAATATCTAAATATTTTAATAACCTATCGATTTTTATTCGATTTTAAATTAAATTAGTTCAATTTTTTAATGCCTAAAAATTTATAAATGGAGATAATATTAATTTTTGCTGAGAAATTCATGCCTTTTATTTTTAAAAAATGCTAAATTAATATTGGCAAAATTAGCTTAAATTAAAAATTTAGTATATAACTTCCAAATATAATTTCTTTTCAGATAGTAGCTAGGAAAATAGAAAATCAGTTTTCTCAATATCGAATGGATAATTCTCTGATGATAATTCTACATTCAAAAATTTAAATTTTCAAATGCTAGTGTCCTTGCATGCTTGAATTGCACAACTATCACATATTGAAAATAAATTAATTTCCACTTTTAATTAAAGAAGTTCTTGAGAAATTCTAAACAAAAGTACATAATTAAATTATAAAATTATAACAAGCTATAAAATATAAAGTGAAATTAGAAAACCCAATATTCTTTAATTCTTATCTCTGTTTCTCTAAAATAAAAGTCTTTATTTTTGTTAATTTATAAAAGAATGGCAGATACTCCTTCTTCTACAGCAAAAAATTAGTAATTAGTTAAGGCTATTTTTAATTCGACCCAGAATGTTTGATCAAAGAAGACAACTGCTATGCAAGCAGCACTAATTAGTAACTGAAGAATGAGTATCAGCCATTCTATTATAAATTAACGAAAATAAAGACGTTTATTTTATATAAAAAAAGATAAGATCCAAATCTAGAACATGTTTTCTTAGGATTATTTATTTCCTTAAGAGTTCGATGCATTATTCTTATGCTATTTCACAAGCATTATGCATTTATTTAGTTGCTATTTGTGTGCTATATAAGTTTGTCTAATTCAGTGATTTCTTAAGTGTATTCATGCAAGAGCGAGTGCTCTTTGATTTCTCTGACAAATTTAAAAGGTAAATTAGCTGTGTCTAAGATAAATTTTCAATCGGCAGCACACAAAAATAACTAGTACCTTGTCTCCCTCAAAAATATTGAGATAGTAATTTCATTATAATAAAGAAAAGATTAATTTTTTCCTTTTTAATAGTGATAACCTTAATATCACACTTGACATCAATCATTTGAATAATTTCTAAGTTTACTTTAAATAAGAATTAGTTGTAAATGACATTATTCTAGACGACTATGGAGAATTATTTGAGACTGGCTTGCTCTCTTAGCCGAAAGGAAAACCAGTTTAGAACATCACAGTGAGGAACGTAACTGCCTATAAGAAGTCTTTTTTCTCAACTTTTATGATTAGCAGTGCCATTAGATTCACTAACATCACTCAAATATGGATATAATTAGCCTCAGGCATGAAATCATAAAACTCTACGATAGTGAAAATTTATTTGTCCATCATTTTTTCATTTTTAATGTCATTTCATTTTGTAAAGATAAATTTTCTGACCTTAAAGTAAATAAATAGTCTTTTGCTAAATTCTATTTTATAATGAGTGACCTAGGCATCTTTAACTTTAGTAGATTTGGAAATATAGCTTTCACAAACTTCACTCTATCTTGTTCGGGTTATTCAGTTAATTATTTGGAATTAATTCAGGGTTATTCATCTGCCGCAGCCTAATTTCCATACTTATATAATCCAATATTGATTGGAAATAAAACAAATAATGTTTACAAAATTGGCATCATAATTTTCCTATTTAAATCGAATTTATTCTCTAAAATCTCCATTAATTTTCTATTATAACAAATAAGCAATTAAAAGTATTTGATTCTTCAAAAAACGACAGTCTTTAAGTATATTTATTTGTAAATTTAAACATAATTATTTAGCAACATTTTTTAGACAAATTTAAAATCATAAGAAATGAAAATATGCAAATTACTTCAAGTGTTTTTTTATTCTGATAGCTAATAAGATAATAAATGCTTATTAATTTCTTAAAAATAATAGATGACTATTTTCAGTATAAAAACTTTTTATAAAAATCTTTTTTTCTTGTTTAAATTTTATTATAATTTTAGCGCAAGGATTGGAAAGTATTCATTAATTTATAAATAACATTTAACATTGTAATGAGTATTAATTAGTAATAGCTTGTATTCTAAAATTATTCAATGAGATATTATATAAATGTTTTTAATTTGCATGAACTTAAGCGATATGATTCTTTAAGGTTAAATAAAAATTTAATGCTGACATTTATTAATAAATTAATTTATTGTTAAATGAGTGAGACCTTAAACATTTTGGAAAGAAAAAAGTTTTTTATGCTGAAATAATTTCTAGTTAATAATTATTAAAATAAATTAAAAATATGAGGTATTTGAAGTGCGAGTTTGGTGCTGAAAATTTTATCAATCGATTTCAAGAAACTTTTATCCAAACACATTATTTCTTGAGATGTGTTGAACGATTACCTCGTGTAATTTAATTTATGAACTTGGCTAATTGCATAGTTCATTCAGAGTTTGAATCATCAGTAACTCTTCTAATAGAGTAAATATCGGATACCACACAATGAACCAATACTAACCCTAGATTGATAGAGCTATCTTATACTTAAATGGCTTAGAACTTACTACTTTTCATTTATAGTATGAATTTTAATTAAAATCGGTGATTGATTAAAATAATAAATGGAGAGGTGCAACTTCGTGGCAGTTGAAATCACATCCTGATCTACAGCTTATTCAATAGCTTATTTAAAATTAATATGAGTATCTTCTTTAACCATTTTAGGAGCACCACTCAGCAATGAGATATGACTTACGCACTCTTCATCATCGCCTTAATCTGAATTTGTGTCACCTATAACTCTTGAATAAACTCACTCACACAAAAGTTACAAGGATAAAATGTTCTTAGAATTTTATGCTGAATCGAATGGTCTAATAATTATTTAAATTGGACACACTTCAACTGTCAATGATGTATTCCATTTTAATTTAATATCTTCTTTAATTCTCTTTTTTATTAAATTCTCAGCTATAGTTATTTTAATTCAATTTTGATTTTACATTTAAATATTAAATATTATTTTTCTATATCCAGCTTATAAATAATATTATTTTCTGTCTAAATTTAAATTTTAAATTGAGATATATCTTTGAGAGGATTTATTTTTAAAATGATTAATATTTTAAGCTTTCAAGATAAATGATATTAATGCATTAGAATATTATGACAGAAGAATAATTATAATTATATAATTTTGGTTTCAAAATATTTATATATTTTATTTATATTTTTGATTGCATTTTTAATAATTATTGAAAAGTTTGTGATTGCGATTATATTTAATATATTTTAATATTATTTTTTGTTAAATTAATTTATTAGCTAAATTTTAATTACAAACTAATCTTCAAGTATTATAAATTGATATGTGCAATTATTTATATATTTATTCTAACTAATACAGTTTGAATATATAAAACTGCACAAAGACAATAATAAAATTGGACAAAGTTAATCTTCAAAATTTATGGGTTTTAAATTTTAACGATAAATATATATATTCAATGAAATTTTTAATAAATATTTATCAAGAAGATTTCTTAAATCTCCATTTGATTACTGATATATATACCCTCCTAAAATGTTACAATTTCCAAAATGGAGTAGTCTTATAATGTAAAAGATGCTTTAATGTTTATCAGAATATTTTCTCATTAAATAAAATGTTACTGTCAGTAGTTCTACATTTGACAGGATATCAAAAATACAAAATAAACTCCTATCTTCAAATTTAATCAGAAATTAAAATACTCAAAAGATTTTGCGCAAAAACAAATAAAGGCTTTATAATATAGAATTAATTCTATCTTAAATCAACAATAAAATTTTTAATTTCAATTCTTAATTATTATGTAATTTTTTTGTTGAAACCTTGAAATATTTTAATTAAATTATAAAATCAACTTTATATTGGGCAACCATCAGGATTCTTCCAAATTGAAAATGATACAAATGTATATAAAATATCGGGGGGGGGCCTTTCCTCGTCATCCACTTTTTTCATGAAAATATGAAAAATCACTGTTTAGCCTAAAATTAGCCAAAAACACTAAATTTTTAGTCCTCATTCAATTTCAGAGGGCTTATCACGATCATATTATTTAATTTAGAAAACATTTAGAACCTTCAAGAAATATTCATTTATAAAAAAATTAAATTTTTAAAAGAGTGGCAATATAACTTGGATAATTAATTCATTCACAAGTTGAAGTTGTCTAATGTAAAAATAATTCATAGTACTCTAAACCATCTTATCACAGTGTTCGAGTCCTTTTCACTTTTAGAATATCCTAATAGCATAATCTGAGCTAAAAATATATCTTAGTCACTTAATTTTATTAAATACATATTGTTCTTTGATTGTATGATTAAATATGAAATTTCATGTATTCTAGAATTCTTTCAAAATATTCTAGAAATTGAATATTGAAGCCTTAGCTTTTAAATAACTGTAAGCATGTTTAAAGGAAATTCATCTCATTTATAAATGTCTTTTATAGCATTGATATTTTTCGTAGTTAACTATTATCTTATATTTTGAAAACATATATTTTTATTCAATAAAATAAAGTCTTTATTCTATAAAATTGCATTAAAAATAAAAATTTTTGTCTGACTGATTCTAAAAAAATAAGCTCTATTTTCTAAATTAAATAATATGATCGTGATAAGCCCTCTGAAATTGAATGAGGACTAAAAATTTAGTGTTTTTGGCTAATTTTAGGCTAAACAGTGATTTTTCATATTTTCATGAAAAAAGTGGATGACGAGGAAAGGCCCCCCCCCCAAAATATCAATCTAAATTATCATGATTAATTAATGTTTTCAGTATAGATATAGCTGGTAATTAATTTAAAATCGGTGATTGGTAAAAATATAGTAAATGGAAATCGTCAAATTCATTACAGTTTACATCAAAGATTACCCCTTGATCTGCGGCTTGTTTGAAAGCAAATCAAAAGTGAATATGAGTTTCTTCTTGAATGATCTTCTTAGCACAACTCAGCAATTAATTATGATGCTCACAATATTCTCAATCTCAATTTTCAATTATCAGTGAACTTGTGTAGTTTATAATTTTGTATTGAGCGCTCCCACACAAAAGTTGCACAGATATAAAATTCTTAGGGTTTTATACTGAATCGAATGATCTAATAATTATTTAATTGGAAAAACTTTAACTTCTTAATATATAAATTGATTTGATTTTCTATTAAATTCTCATCTATAATAGCAACTTTACAAATATAGTGACTGAAGGGAGTATGCTTAGTAATTTCAAATAAAAGACGGGGACTTTTGCTTTAACAAGTTGCACTTTTGCAAATATCCACTCAACTCTTCTTAAAGGATTACTATTATAAATGTGAATATAATTTTAATAAAGGAGGGATAATTTCTAGTCCATATGACTATGATCCCACCGATAGTGTATTTATTTAGCAGGAAGCAGCTTGGCTTAGCAAGGCATTTACATTTGATGTAAATATAAGGACATCCAAATTTATAAATATTAGCTCAAATTCAGATGGAGCAATCATCCTTTACAAGGGATAATTCCTAAGGTTACTCTCCATCTAAACTATTTATAGGAAACATACTTTTTCAGTTAAATAGATTCTATAATATTTTCCTAGTAAAATAGAATAAAATCCATTCAAATTATTTTTTCATGAAATTCTTAATAGTACGTTAACTAAACACTTTTAAATAAAATTAAGAGTGAAATTATTTCAACAAAATTTTTTTTTATTTGAACTACAAACTTCACTAATGTGACAATAGAAAAAGCTGGAGCGTTAATAAAGTAGACGAGTATCACTACTTAGCGAGTTGATTTCTAGAAAATTAAGATTGATGGGTGCTTTTCTTACGGAGGTGGAGTCTTTGATTTTGATTATGCAATGCAAGGCTTATCAGTGTATCTTGTTGGCATTTAGTGTTTTCCTCCAACTTCAGATTTAATTATCAACGCATTAGAGAAAAAAGGCCAATTTCTGAAATATCCAGGTCCAGTTTTTATAATTGGAAAATACAGAAGAAGAATTTAATTGGTTAATACAACTATCAATAATTGTGTTTCATTTGGTAGTTCAGTTGCTTATAGCGTATGAATTAGTGATGGAGTTCCCTATTCTTCCGCTTATTATAATTTCATTTTAAGTATCTTTGATTTGTACAAAAGTTTGATAAGAATTTTTTAATCCTTGAAAGGACGAAAAATATTATTTTAGTCAGGGTTGCTAAGTATTTAATATATATTTATAAAAATTTAAGATGACCCTCATTTTTCTGAGAAATTTCTCATTTGAAAAATATTAGGCCAAAAAAATTTTTTGATAACTTAATATATATATAAGTGTAGATCAAGAATTATTATGCCGTAGTGGTATATTATTGCAGCTTTGCTATAGCATTTATTTTTTTAACAAATCTGATAAATTAATTGAAATATATTTTTAATTTATATAATACTTTTATACTCACTCAATATTATTTGTATCTTAATAATTTTTGTGCTAATAAACTTGATACAGAAAAATAATTTTGATAATTTGCTCTTCAACGAAAATCACACTTTCTATAATTTCTTATTTAAAAATGCTAAATCTTTAAATTCCAATTTCCATTCCAGTTTGAATTTAATGGCACTCTAAGAGATATGTAAGTATAAAAGTAACATAGCATTTAAATATGTTTGGATAATTCCATTTATTTATAAATAATATTACTATAACAACACTGCCTTCAGAGGTAGCGTATTTTAGATTAAACAAGGGGATCTGGATATGTCTTACAGCTAACCCAAAATACACAAACTCTAATAATTATTTTAATTGCTCTTTAAGCATTAAACTAATAAAATATTCCCAATTTTGAGTAAATAATCAAATTAAGCATCCATTTTTTAATCATTTTAAACTTTGTCATTAAATTTGGAAATAATCTCCTTTACTTTTATTTCAATTCTTATGCTATTAAAAAGTTTTTTCATGGTTTAGTTAATAAACAATACTGCTTATTAAGGTGGAGCAATATAGATTGACTCTTCTATAATGTATATTTCAAGTGATTATATAAATGCCACTAATAACAGAGCATATATACATGGGGGATTTTTCTCTATAACAAAAACTTACATATCTGCATTAACATAGACTGAATTCGAAGTACAGTTTAAACACTCAGAGTTTAGAAACAATAGTGCCCTCTAGGGAGGAATTTTCCATATTGTATCAGAAAACGTAGAATTTTTTAGGGATTAAATTCTTTTAACTGTTTTGCAAGCGTTTAAAAATATAAACTTGATAATTTATTCAATTTTCATAAATAGTCCTTTGTATTGAATTTATTATAATAAGTCTGTGTAAAACAAAGTTTATAATTTAATTAGAAATTGTTTTAAAGTAATAAATCTTTAAATCTTGATAATTTAAATTTTTAGATTAGATTAAATTTAGGAAACTTATTAAATATTCAATCAGAATTACAATTATGAATATATTTTTATCATATCCATCGAGCCTCATTGTAATAAAGCTTATTTGTAAATGAAATTGAGATTTGAATACAGTGTTAGTAAAAATTGCTAACTTCTCCTATTAAAAAACTCAGCTAAGATTTAAAAAATCTTTATAAATTTGAATTTTATTAAGGTTATCTAAATACCTCAACTTAACTCTAAATAACAATTCTAAAAGCAAAAAATTTATATTCAATTTTGCTTACCTTTTATTTTACTCTTTACAAATCCAATGCGTTCAATTTAACGGCAACTCTATTTGGAGGAGAAATTTATTTCATTAACGGATTCCAGAACAAATATTTTATGCATCATAATTATTTTTTAGAGTTTTAATTTAAAAAATAAAAGCTTAATTTTGCTGAAGAATTAATCTGAAAATCTAATTTATTCAATTAATTTATGAAAATATATTTCTAAAAATGAATAAATTAATTTAATTTTTATTACTATTTAAATCAATATTAGTACGTAGCATCTAAATTTAGCAAGGCAACGCTAGGATCGATATTAAATTAATTTAATCTATTTAAAAATCATATCCATATTTCCTTTCATAATTACTTATCTAACTTTAAAAATATATAAATATAAACTTTAAAACTATTTTTATACAAACTTTTAAATAAATTTTATCTTCGGGCACTTTTTAAAGATAAGAAATTATTTCTATTAAATTTAAAATTTGAAACTGTATCTATATTTTAAAGATTATAAATAAGTTTATTTTTGATTTTAAGTATAATTCATACATTATAATTTTAATTAAATTCGAAGACAATTGAATTTTATAAAAAAGTGTCTTATTTCTCTGTTCCCTTATTTTTTTTCCTCAAAATTTGATTTTAATATTGAATTATATCGAATTAATTAAAATTAATTAAAAATTATACGATTAATTAATATTTTGTTATGTTAAGATACTTTATAATCAAATTTAATAATTTTTTTTAATTTTTTTGATAGAATATATTTAATCTCCCTCCGATGAAGAGCAAAGATTTTAATATTTGGATATGGACTGTGAAAACTATTATCAAATCTATCAAAATTTATCAAACACTGTGAAAATTAATTTTAATTATAAAAATTTAGAATCTATTTTATTATAATATTAAAGAAATTAGGGTGATGGTCAATAATTTTAAATTGCTTTAATTAACAGCTCATTATTTCCTTTATTTTAAATTAGAATTGGGTTTTATTAACTAACTACAGCAAATGGAGTAATTTGAGGAACCAGACAGAGACCAATATTAGAAGCTTCATTAATGACTCTTGAAATCTTATCTTAGGGCTCCACTCTTGGAATAGCTGTAAGTTCCTAAATGACTAAGGCTTTATCGTTTTTTAGAGAATGTCCAAGGAGCCAATCACACGCATTGTTCAGTTCCCCAAAGCGCAGAGCGGTTACTCTAATTTCAGCCTCGCGAAGTGTAGCAATACTTACCCAAAGCATCGCCGCTATGAAGTTACCAAGACACTCCTTCATATCAAAGATATCTTTGGAGCAGTCAATTGAAGGCACAGAAGAGCAAGATGAAACTCAGCAGGAGATAATACATTACAGATACGAAGAAGGCAATAACAGTGCACTCCTGAATAGTAAGTTCCCAATACTAGAATCGGATAAATTAAATTCTGCGATTTGGGGTGGTCAGTGCTGCGATATGGGGTGGTGGTTGGTGTGAATAGAAGAGATATCTTATGCTATTTGGTAAATTCATCCCGAGTTCAGAACTTGATATCATTTAGAACTTGAACCAAGAAGAGCTTCAGTCTTCTAGACTTTCTTCAAGCTTGACTAACCACTTAATAGAGAGCAATCAGTATTTGAGTCATCATGAAAAGCATAATCTCATAAGATATAGTTTTCGCGGCATTACTAAATTGTCAAAAAGTTTCCGCTGCCTCAAAACAAAAATGATGAAAAAACAAGGAGCGAAGGGTGAATAAATTGAAATATGTGGTATGAGAACGCAGATTGAGATAAAAAGCTGAGAGAAGAAAGGAGGTGCAAGTTATAAAATAATAAATTGAAGGAGGCTTCGATAATATATATGTACTATTTAAAGGATAAACCTCTATTCTGCACTTTAATAGCAAACTACTCATCAAAACCCAATTAGCGTAATTCTAATTTATTGGCTGTTTTAAAATGTATTTTGAATTAATTGTCTTTATCACTGATTTTCACAATAATAGCCTTAGGGTAAGTTAATATTTATAAAAGATGCCAAGGTATTGCAAACAATATTTAAATTATGAATAAAAATTATAAAATATTATTTATTAGCTATAGATTTTACATACTCAGATATGAGGAATTGTTCAGCACAATGTAATAAACCTTTCTTCATTTTTTCTTATACTTTTCTTTCAAATTTCGATATAAAATCACATTCTAATTATTTATCCTCATTTTTTTAACAAAAAATAATTTATTTTAAATAATTTTAGGTTGATTAGTTTTATATTCACTATTCATCTTATTATAATAATTCTTTAAATAAATAAATAATATCTCCTTGAAACTTTTGTTTTACAAGTTTGGTTATTTTTCTTGGTTCTCCTCTTGTAGAGATATATAGAAGGATTTTCACAAATATAGTCAAAATAAGTTTTAAGTTTAAAATAAATACTTTTAAATCTTTTAAATATAAAACAAATTAGATTCATACAAAAGCAAAAAGATAATTGTGAAACTTTATTATAAATAATAGTTTAGAATTTATTCGCCATTAAATTTTAACCTATAACAGCGGATCAAGAGGTGGAGTTTTTTTTCTCATTTAGATCAAGATATTGCAGATATATTATCGCCAAATCATAAATATCATAAAGTTCATATTGAAAATTAATTTTACCTTTAATTTTTTTATTTGAAGCATTAATTTTTAAATATAATTTCATATTTTTTCAGTGATTCTTTAAATAAAAGACTCTGCACTTATTTCATTATAAATTTAATATTTGTTATTAAATTAGATTGATTATTTTATAAAATAAGAAATAAATGAATAACAATACAGCTTTATCTCGTTGAGCAATTTATATGTAGAAAGATATATATTATGAGGATGAAACTTGCTATTACTTTGGTAACAAAGCGATGCTCTAGGGTGGATCTATTAATGGCCTTACTAATGCTTCATAAAATTTATACTTTTGCAAATTATTTAAAGAAATTTCATGAATAATCAACTCATTAGTTTCAAGTTGAATGGATTGATTCCATTTAAAAATAGAAAGAACATAAAAAAAATACTTCTAAGAGTTTATAATTATAAAAATAAAAAGAACCATATATATCTCATTCATAACCTTGATAGATAAAAATGGTATTTTCTTATTTAAGATATATTACGTTATTTAAGCAACAAATAATCGATATATAATATATGAAATCAAATCCACATTTTTAACATCCAAATCCAAATCATAATTTTATTTAATTCAATGAAATAAACTTTTAAATTTTAAATTAATTCGAGGGGGGAGGCCTTTCCTCATCATCCACTTTTTTCATGAAAATACGAAAAATTACTATCTGGCCTAAAATCAACTAAAAACACCGATTCATTAGTCCAAATTCAAATCTAGATGGCCTATCCTGATCATTTTTTTTAATTAAAATATTTTTGGAATATCTTCCTAGAAAATTAATGTTTAAAAATTTAAATTGTAAAAGAATGGCAATTTAACTAGGAAAAAAAATCGAAGTTTGAAAAAGTAAAAGATATTTTATGTCATCATTTGGTTCATGGATATCTTAATAAATTTAATCATAGCCTTCGAGTCCTCTTTATTATTTATTATCTTAATAAATTAAGATAATCTTAAAATTAATAACTAAGTCTATTTATATGTATTTAAATAATTTTGTTCCTTTTATGGATGATAAATAATGGAATCCTATTTATTCTATTTCTATTCCGAATATTTTATAATTGAATATAATTGCCTTTACTCTTCAGTTATTTATAGAATTTTTCTTGGATTGCCCTCCTGATTAATTTTTTAAAAAAATCATTATCTTTATTAATAACTAATTTATTGAAAGAGAATGGTCTTATTTAATAAAAATAAATTAATCATAGCATCAAGTAGCCTTAAAAATAATTTTTTGTACTTACATTTTAGAAAATTTTAGCTCATTTGTTAAATTATAAAAAAAATATGACCAGGATAGTCCCTCTGGATTTGAATTTGGACTAAAGAAGCGGTGTTTTTAGCTGATTATAGGCAAGATAGTGAATTTTCGTAATTTCATAAAAAAGTGGATGACGAGGAAAGGCCCCCCCATTAATTCTTCATTTAATCTTTAGAATAGCTAATTCATAAATATTGCAAGAAAAACTTTTTTAATATGGTTTAAGATTATTTTTACAAAAATAATGCTCTTGGCATCATAATCAGTTAACAGCGAAAATCCTATTTTGTTGTTTATTTATTTTTTAAGTTTATAAAGATAAATTTATTCCTAATATTTTTTAATATCTGATATACCTATTTTTAGGGTAAGAAAGTCATTTGGATTAATTCTTAACCCTTATCTTTTATAAAATGTTTAAAGTTAGTAATTACAATTTTTAAAAATTATTTATATAATTTTAAATTTTATTTATTAAATAACTCTGCTCATGAGTCTTCAGCTTTTCATTTGAAATCGTCATTGAAAGATATTGAATCTGAAAATTCTTTGTTTAGTGTTATTTTCAATAGCTGATTTTATAACAATACAGCCATGGTCAGCATTACTAAATGTAAATAAGTTTTAAAAATAAATTAAACAATTAGTATAAATCAAATATAATAGATTACTTGTACTTTAAAGCTAAATAAAAACATTTTTTTTCTTTTAAAATTTAATAGGGGCAGATTGATTTTAAAAATACAAGACTATTAATGACTTTTTATTAACACTATATTTTATAAGAAACAAAAATTTTTATTAAAAATTGATACTGAAAATAGATTTAGTGTGCTCATAAATTCTATAATTAGTTTTGGTTTAATATTTCCTTAAATCTTAATTAATACTTGAAAAAATCATTCGATAAATAGAATAATCTAATAATTGCATTATTAATACTTGTCTCTTATATATTTAAGCCTGGTTGATTAGAGGCGAAATTTTTTTCAATTTAATATTCTTCTTTCAAAAGAAAATGAGAACCTACTTTTAGAGACAAAAAATATATATTATAGGATGAATATGAATGAGTAATTGAAGGTTGTTCACTCATAAATAAACTGATTCATTTTAATTATTTTCTAAAAGATTATTTAAATGAAGAAAATGAAGAGGACAGAAGTATTTATGATAGAAACAACAACCACTCGCCTACTTTAGATGTTAGAAATTCCTAATGCATTCAACAGCTGAAAATGTGTTTTCAACCAGGGATTATCCAAAATTGTAATCTCTAAATTAATTTTTACTTTTTATTTTAGAGAAAGTGAGGCAGGCAGAGAATGAATCCACTGAACGAGTGCAATTGAACTCCATTTTTTGTCCCAGAGTGCGCAAAGCAAGAATTGCTCTTTTGAACATCCTGGTAAACTTAAATAGACTTCCCTCACAATTTATAGGACACGCTTAAAGAGAGGAACAGACAAAAGACTTGGAAATAAAGATAAGACAACGCAGATTATGTTCAATTGTTGCTATTTTCCATTTTAAAACCATTCTTTCTACAATGATAGCAATTATCCTTTCTTGTGTAATATTAATCAGTTTATTTATGAGTGAACAACCTTCAATTACTCATTCATATTCATCCTATATGAACCTAATATTATCTCTAATAAAAGTTTTATAATCTATCTAAGGAATGAAGCTTACTTTTTATTGAATCTTATTCTTGGAATAAATAAAATTTAATAAGTTACCTTTAATATAAATTAAGAATTACCAAAACAAGTTAGGTAATTCTTATAATAATTTTGCTAAATCATTTTAATTATCTATTCTCTTTAAAAAAATGTTTGATCCTCTAGATTGCAAAATATTTAGTCGTACTTGAATGTTATTTTATTGCCTTTTTATTAAACGTCAGTCTATCATTGAATCTCATTTCCAGAATTATTTTATATTGGCGATGAGAAATTCTCACACAAAATTTCACATAAATTCGAATAGTAAAATATAAATCTCGTTTTTTTTTAAAAATATATATTTTATTCCGACAATAATATAACGCTTTTGAGTGTATATATGGAATCTTCGCAAACATAATATGTTGATAACTTCGTTGGAAATGACATTAATGTGTATAAATTACTTTTCGCATAAAAAATATTTTAATTTACTTAAGAATGTGTTTTAGAATAATAATAATTGATTTTGCTGTTCTTTTATACACAATTAAAAATAAGAACTCTGTGAATTGAAATAATATTTTAGGGAAAACTTAAAAAACTTCATTAGTAATTAAGATGAAAAACTTATTGATTAAATGAGTATTTTTCAAAACAAAGTTTATTTTTTTAAAAAAATTATAATCGATTATTCGAAATTGTGATTCCCTAAGTAATATGAAGTACTGCTTGAGTATAAATATTTGTGTAAATATCTTCTAAATATATTTAATCAAACTAATTTTAAATGAAATAATACATTTTATTCTGTATGTTTAGTCTTTAAAGCAATCCATATCATTTTAAGAAAGTAGATCTGCGGCTGGATTTCGAAGAAAAAAACTCATATAAAATGAATCATTAGGAAAAAATAGTCCCCTCTATATATAGCATTTGAATTAGGGGCATAACTACTATATCAAGAATTTTATTAAATTATTTCATCCCTAAATTAAATTTCTTCAATTAATCATCTATTAATATCTTTTTAGATGATGATGATGATGATGGATGATGATGATGATGATGATGATGATGAATTATTTATATATTTAAACTATAGCTGAAGTATAATAAAAGATAAAAATTCAAACACCCAAAGAAATTATAAAAACATATCTCAATCAAAGTGCAATTATATAGGTTTACTTAATTAGCATAATATTAAGGTTTAAATTTTATCTCAAAAGATTTTTTTATCGGAGAGATTTGGAAAGACTTATCTCAGATAGAAGTTAATTATACTAAAGAATTTAAAATAATAATTTGCGAAATATATTTTCATTCTTGTTAGATTACCTTACTAGTTTAAATTAATATACAAAGGTAATCTAACAAGAATGAACATATATTTCTTAAATGCTTTCTTTTAAATTCTCTAGTATAATTTGATAATATTGGGTCAGAAACTAAACTAATATTTCTCCTTATGAGATTGTGAAAGCTTCTTTAATTCTAAAGTTAAATAAGCTCAAATTTTCAAATATCTTTCTCTGATTAAAAATGACAAAAATTAAAATCTTCAATTTTTATTTCAATAGATTCCCCTGAAACTATATTTAAGTAAAAATTAATTTCCAAGAAATTAAATTAAGTTTGCTTAAATTAAAATATTTTTCGCAGAGTATTATTCTGATCTAGACGTTTATAATACTTCTCTTATATTTTAAAAAAAATTTTGAATAAAAAATATCTTATTTTTAGTAGGAGTAAAATATTTTACTTATCCTATAACCGTTTCTTTAATTATTAATTGATTTTACTACTTTTAAATCGAGTTTCATTTGATTTCATAAAGATATATTTAAAATATATTTAATTCCAATTTAAATGTGAAGAAAAAAAAAAACAAGAAAGAAAATAGTATATCCAAATTATATCCAAATCTTAATCTTATGGCTTTTTATTATATAGCAGTCTTAATTGAAAGATCATATCTTTATATTATTTAAATGCAAGAATTTTTAATTAAATGATTCTTCTCAAAATGCGATATCAATGTATCTCCATCTATACCATAAATATTTATATCATTATTTTATTTATAAGAAAAGCTAAAAATTATATAAATACAAATTATTAATTATTATTAAATAAATTTAGTAACAAATAATTAGTAATAATTCCAAATATTTCTAATATCACTATCAAATTTTAACAAAATGAGAAGTTATTATTTATTCATAATAGATAAAACTCTATAAAGGTCTTTCCTAATTTCATTGAAAAAAATATCACTTTTTATTTAATTTATATTTAATTTTATTTTAACTCGTTGGTAAATCATTGTTAATAAATAATTATATAAATTATGACCATAGCGATGGTGGTTATATTAAAGAAATAATAAGTATAAAATTTTAAGGGATTGCCAATTAAAAAATGAATTTTTTTGGGGTTAAAATTTGACCTATTGAATAAAATTTTAAAGCAAAATCATGTGCTAGTCTTCAAGGTATTCACTTCAGACATTCAAATTTTTGGTTCTTAGTCGTAGCAAATTAATTATTCTTATCTCAACTAACTATTCTTTTTTAAGATTATGCTATATAAAAATGGAGCTGGTAAATGGCATTTGATGTTGCGGAGATGGATAGTAAAAATTATTATTTCTTTGCCCAATTCGATAATATCAAATTATTATAAATTTCTTACCTAAAATAAGATATTATGCTTGCATCTTAATAGCCCATAATTCAGAAAATTGCAACTTTGATACCATGCATAATGCTACAGTTATTTAAAAGAAAAAAATATTTACAGAGAAATAATCTCATATTTAGCAATGCAGGATAGTTTTTTACGCTATCATTATTAGGGATAACTATCAATTGAATTTTAATTTTATCGATAATAATATATTAAAGCACCTCTGAGTAATTTCATAAAGAAGATAATTTGATTCTTAAAAAGTAATGCAGCGAATTAATGCAAAGGAAAAAATCATTTTATTTTTTAACTTTTAATTTTAAAAGTAAACCCCGAAACCCCAAAACCCCAATTACCCAAGGTGAGAGATAGTGTGAGTAGATGAGAAATGTGCAGAGTTAATTGCACGTGAAAAGGCTCAATAGAGTCGTGAGACCTGATCCCTTTATCCAACCCAGATCTGAAAAATGGCAAGCTGCATTAAGGTGGGAGCCAATCATCCCATCATTCTCTCGATCGCGTTCTCTCAGCTTTCTATCGCTTTGATGCCTCCCAGAGCTGCTGATCTCCTTCTTTCCATCCTCAGGACGTGCGCTAACTGATCGAACATGATTCCTTCCGGACGCTAGGAAGTTGATGCATGCCGAGGTGCAACTAGCATGTTCCGGAAGATATAAGCGATAGCCATGTTTGACGAGCCTCCCCTTATATTATTAACTTATTAAATTTAAATGTCTAACTCAAATGAGGAGGCTAGAAAGCAGAGAGCAAAATGCGAGATAGGTGAGCAGGCCATCATCTTAAGAGTTCGCCACTAGCAGGTCAGAGGTTATTGAGGATAGAGAAGATGCATGGTGCTAGCAACTCCGTTGGTGGCTTCTCGTCTCTCTTCCCTCCTATCTCTCCTCACACTCCATGAGAGCCGCCGCTTTCTCAAGAGCATGCTGCGCACTCCTCCACTCGCAGAGGACCAAGGCCAGTCTCCT
>JAJKFJ010020975.1:0-34534 GCA_027382625.1 Tetmemena sp. SeJ-2015
TTAAATTTTTAAAATTATAAAAGATATTTGTCAAATAAAAAAATACAGCATAAAGAAAGCTTTTTGAAATATATTATAATGAGATTACTTATATTTTATTAATTTAATATATAAATAGTTTAATATCCGAATTCATCTAGAGAAACGCTGAGTTGTAATATATAAAAAAATATAAAAAAATTTAATCAAACCATAGTGAAGCTAATAGTCCAAATTATCCGATAAAGCTGGAGGGAAGCACATATTATCTGAGAACTAGAGAATAAATCATAGCTTAATTGAGAGGAGGGGAATAGATTTAAATAGTCTTCAATGCTTGTCTATTTAAATAAATTATATAGCTATTATTCTCTCCATCATTTTCAGGAGTAGGATTTCCAAAATATACTATCCAGTTAGAAATATTTTGAAACATTATCATATTGTCTGCTAAAATTTGAGTATTGAAAAGATCAGTTTATGCAACGGATATAATTCAACTTTTTTATTAAAAAAATTTCCTTTTATACAAGTATTTTTAATTTAATAAAAATGTTAATGATACGACAAAACTCAAATGAACAAAGTTGGTTTGTTTTAGAAAAATAAATGATCACACTTAAAATTAATGAGTAAGGAATTGATTTAAGTACCAAAATATTAAATCTATGCAGATAAATTCTCTCATTAATTTAAAATAAGAAGACTTAAAATATTTTTTAGTTATATTATATAAATATCTAAGAGTAAAGATGTGCTCATGAAAACTTAAATAACTCTTTTTTCTTGATCAATTGTCACAAACCAAGCTTAATAAGATAGGGAACTAAAATTAATTTACTAGTTCTGCGTAATTGAGTCTTTTAAAATGTCCCGTCTTTAAATAAAAAAACTTTCAAATCCCTTAACTTTTTTCTTTAATGGAATTATTATTAAATGAAGAATTTTGTTTATAAATTAAATTTTGTTTGAGGAATCATTACTCAGAATATTCAATGCTATTCAATTAAAAGATTAATGAATAGAAATGAGATGAAGTTGTCGCATCTCAGGAATGATAGATTAAAATTTAATCAACAAGATAAAATTGCCATTATATATTTACTACTTTTTATAGTTTATTAATTCAGAATTAAAATTTAGGCCGAATATTGATGGAATAGAAGATAAGGTCATTTTATAATTAGATGAAATGGAGTTTTATAAAATAAAAAGGAGAGCCTTCACCTTGATAGTAAGATTTTATAAACTATATATAATGAGCAGCCCATGTTTCAAAGAAAGCTAAATTTTGATATTAGAATATCTATAACCTTATCTTAAGTTCGAAAAGTCAGGCATTTTAAGGCAAGATATCCTTAGAAAAATAAATAACTTAAGCTGTTTCCTCAGAAAGTCGAAAAACTTTAAATACATTCTTCAAATATTTCAAAATCTTATTTTATGAAATACTTAGGCTATAGTTTTCTATTTATTTTTTTAATAAAATCAAAGCCATCGCAAAATTAAAGGATTCCTTTTTATAAAAAAAAAGAATATAAGTTTTTATGTTTAAATGACTTATATATTATCTGTATTCTATATATGATGTTTATCCTTAAAAATAAACTTGTTTGTAATTTGGCCCCCATAAAATATAACTATTTATGGATACATACAATCGGACTTGTTTAAATTTGGTTTTGATTCCAATTGATCTAAAAGTAATAATATTCCCAAAATGAATCCCAAGTTAAGCTAAAGATATCTCCAAATTATAATTTAAATTTGAGCAAAGTCTAAGTAGAAAAATCTGTGCTCTAAATATGCCTACTTTGAAGATAAATTGTTAAAAGAAAGATCTTCCTTTGAGAAAAAAATATTTAATATAATTTGTTTTTGCCTTTAAATAAGGCTCTATATCCCATGAAAAACTAGAACTTGAACCAAAAAATTAAGGCATAAACCATTCAATTATAATTAGAGTATTTAAATTAAATAACTAAGAGATTTTTTTAAAATACATTTATACAGATATTCCTTTTTTATCTAACTATTATTTGGAGAAATGCATTATTTTCGTTTGGATCAAAAAATATTCGATAAATTATAGTTGACTTAGTTTATTTGTATGATTCTAATAATTTGCTTTCTTTTGATGTTTATAAAAGATTATGTTTTAAATATAGATATGATTAAAATTGATTTAGTATCCGCAGCTATATTCTGTAATGAGTATTTTTAATCTTACAAGTACAAATTTGTTGAGATATATTGTAATTGTAGCCTTTGGGACAGTAGAGTGACATGTCGTTGTCTGCAACTCTAATTTAATTTATTTATTAGATAACTATATCATAGCCAATTTTCTAATCTTGAACATTCTATTTGTTGCTCACGAAATCTAAAAGAGATTAAAATTAGCCGAATTCTTACCTAAAAAATAGTCGTTGTCAAATTTAAAGTTAGCCAACAGATTGGGAAAGCCTTGCTGGATCAAATTGCTAGCAGAGTAAAACTTCAGTTAATCAAGAGATTTTTATTCATTCCAGAAACGCAAGTTTAAATCATCTCTATAAATTTTAATTTTTTTCAAAGATTTAACTCAAATTTTCTGTGAGATTATAAGCAAATTATAATTTAAAGTTCTTGATTTAGAAGTAAACATCTTTGTCATTTGTATCCCATTAACCAAGCAGCAAAGGACAAGAACTTAGAAATTGCCAAGATATAGATAAAAATTAAATTGGGAACTTTATAAAGAGAATTAAGTGAAATAGCGGGTGATTTGAATATTTAAGATTAACTGAGGGAAATAAGACTGTGCTGATCATATAATAATTTTTCCCTTCTATTCTTGCCAGCGGAGCCTCCAGACTGCAGATCTTTGACTGCATTTATTCTGGGCTGTCCCCAATAAATTGATCAGGGAATGCCATCACTCCGATGAGCTTGGGTGCAACCCTCTTAAATTTAATCTCTTGTTTATCAGTATCTTCTCTGTCTTATGTTGATTCCTCTCTATTAAGCTTATTAAGCATTCTTAATTCCTTACCTTATCCACTTCTCAAGCAGATCTTGACTTTCTTTCCCATTAGTTTGGAAGGCTAATGCCAACGATTTCATTGTAGGGTGGAATCATTTGAGTCTTGGGGTCGCCTGATCAGAGAGCAGCTGGCACTTGGGATAGGGGATTTCTTCCTGTCGATCTCGCTATAAAATGTCATTAAATCATTGTCAATGATACAGAGGCAATTTTAAATTTTGCATAAGTTAGCGAGGAGGTGCTTTAGGCATGAGGGATCCTCCACTATGCTGGCTCTAATAAAGTTGTCTTACTTCCCTGCGTCTGAGCCCATGATCTTCTTCCAGGCCAGAGTATGATCAAGTTTAGATCTTTTTCTTGCCATTTTGGCATGGTTTCCTCAGTGGTTTTAATTAAGACTGCCCTCATATTAATTAAGATAGGCTCCTTATTAAATAAGAACAAGGCGCCAATCAATTAAGCAAGCTTATACTATTTAATAAGAATTTAAACACATGGAGCCCGCCAACTTAATTCAAGGGGACGAGATCGTCCTGAATAAAGAAGCGATCTCTTTGCCCATAGATGAGGAAGCCTCGAGGTCTCTGAACGGGGAGGAGGAGCCTCCCGTCGAAGCTGGAGTCGGCGATCTAGATCCAGCCATCGATGAGCATGCACTCTTAAAATCAAAGCGCGGGAGGAAGAGCAAGTACGAGGGCGCGGAGCACCCCGAGCTCATCGATCGTGCCAAGCTGATCTTGCCCTTGCACAACTACAACCTCGAGAAGGTCCTGGAGCTGGAGGAGTTCCTGCCGCTGAGAGGATCCAAGGACCTCACCCGCTTCGTGAGCAAGTTCATCCTCAACAAGACACTTCAAGGCCACTCCAAGTCGATGAAGGAGAAGTCGATGAAGTCGATCCAGATCAACACAGACACCTTCAAAAATTAAGAAAGTGAAGAACGCAATTTAAAGCAAGCCCCAGAAGAAGATATTCTTCACGAGCAACAGCAAGAACTCGCACCCATAACTGTCAACCAGGGAGCCAAGACCCAGTCTGAAATCACCTCAGTCTACATCAGAGAGTACATGACGATGAATCACATCAACAGGCAAGAGCTCCTCCATCGCATCCTCCAGAGGAATAGCCAAAGCCTCATCGAGTTCTTGCAACAGCTCAAGTCGGCTTGCCCAGAGAATCTGTATCAAAATATGTTCAGAGCAATCTACGAGCTCTGCCAGCAAGGGGGCCTCAGTCTCCAGATTAAGACGAGGCTCTTCGTTCAATCACTGCTCTACTACAACTACGAGTCAATCGAGATAGATGAGGCGCTCCTCAAGAGCTCGATCTAGCTCCTTGCATACAGGCCTAACACCGAGCTCGCCCTTGGGCTAGCGAACTACATCTTCATCAACGAGCCAGACTGCCTCGGGAGGCTCGAGGATGACTTGCTGGGACTGGATCGGTCCAACATAGGAATCATTCCATTGATGATTGGCACTTTCCAAAGGTTCAAGGTCGACTCCCAGATCATCAAGCTTCTCCCCAACACCCTCCTGTCCCTCAACAAAGGCTTCATCCAGATGATCAAAGAGGACTCGGGCCTCAGGATGATCAGAGACGTTCCCGTGAACGTGGTGGGAGACTTCATCAGCATCTGCGCGCTGAGCATCTCGCAGTCCTATCAAAAGCTGGACAACTTCATAAAGGCTATGAACTCGATCTTTGTGGAGAAATGGGACTTCCTCGACTAAGAGGACTACTCCTTCTATCTCTCTCAGCTAGCTTAGGAGCTGAAAGCTAGGAGCCCTCTCTGGATAGGCAAGCTCGATTAAATCTCCGAACTCTCCTCAAACCTTGCGATGATACAGCAGGAGAAGGGAGTCCGCAACCGCAAGGACATCATCCAAGATGCCCTCAAGGCTGACTTTACCAAAGTCAACAAGTTTCTCAATGTGCCAAACAAGTCCAGCGATCTCAGCAATGAGGATCAGCGAAGCACAGTCAAGAAATTCCTCAAGTAGAATTCCGAGGATGAGAGAGTAATAAGCTTTTGTAAGGCTGAGCCTCTCTCGCTCTTTAAAAAGCATGCCTCCCTGGAATAGATCGAGAAGTTGCTCGGTTTCAGTCTCCTGGCACTCTAGCGGTTCTGCATGAACTTCTTACTGAGCAATGAGAATCCAACCCTCTTTCTTAACTTTGGTATCGGCAATGGGAAAACTTTGCTTTGCTCAGTTTACGCAATGATGCTAGCTATTAAGCATCAAGGACCTGTCTTCGTTATTGGGAAGAACGATCACCTTGTCCTACGGGACCACAAGAATTTTGAGCCGTTGATAAGGAAACTCGGCCTAAACACCAATCTTCAAAACTATTCCCCTAAAGCCGGAGTTTATTATCTCTGTGAGTCATTCTTGGTAGCTCGAAAGGATGACGATGAATTTAACAAGATCCTTTAAAGTACGACCTTAATTCTAGACGAGTACGATTGGATCATGTTTGATGGGTTGCCACAGGATTTAGTAGAGATGCATAAGTAGCTTCGCAAAGCCAAGCGCCTCGTAGGATTAACCGGATCTACTCTTTCCCAAAAGGAAGACTCTCTTCTCGAGGTCATCTATGATGAAGTGGAGGTGGTCTTTCCTCGTCTGAGCAGCATCATAGGGGAGAGGAAAGTTCAGCTGAACGCTGAGGTAGTCACCACAAGCTAGCTAGATTATTAAAAGCGAGCGTTCCAGCTAGCCTTCTAGCATTGCCGCCTCACGCCTGTGATCATAGTGGCGCAGAAGAATTACTGGACAATCGATTGCTATTTTCGCAAGTTCACCCAATTCCCCTACCAATCCTTGATGAAGATTAGAGGAATGCGATTCGAGGCTATTTTCGATGAGCGTTTTGCTCAAAAGGATGCCGAAGGAAAGTATGGAGTCTATCTACTGACCGAGAAGCAAGGGAGGGGTACGGACTTTAAAACGAGCTAGGAGATTGAGTTCAACGGGGGCCTTTGCCTCATCATAGCTGACATCTTCTCAGAGAGATCAACTGAGCAAATCATTGGCCGAACTGGCCGGCTGGATAAGAGAGGAGTCTACAAGCAGCTGATCTATCAGTAAAATGCCACTTCTACTGCTGAGTAGATCATCGCTCTAGAGCAGAGGATCATGAGCAACAGTCTCCACTTCCGCCTTGGGCTCCTCCAGTTCCAAGTGGAGCTGATGAAGAGGAAGTCGGAGAGAGAAAGTGTGGATAAAGATATTATAAAACTGACAAGGTAGGAGAATAGCAGGGCAAAGCAAGAGGCTAAGATGGATGCCCCAGTCGAAGAGGAGAAGGAGCATCAGCCGGCATGCTCTTTTAAGGACGATTTCATCAGGGAGGATCATTCTTCTCAGGATTTGGATGACCAAGAGGTCTCGGAGTAGTCTGATAGCGAGGTCAGCTCGGAGAAGGGAAATCAGGAGGAATAGCTTTAAGAGGTCTCCGAAATAAAGTAGTGCGTTCTCCGAACCTTAGATGAATCTCAATAAAAAGGCACGCAGAAGCAACCTAATCAAAAAGGGTCTACCGAGCAATTCTCGATTGCGACACCTCCCAAGCGTGAGAGCAAGCGCCTCTTGAAGCAAAAGGAGAAATTCATCAAGGCTAAGCTGAAGGCGGTGGAGAGTATTATCAGAGAGGAGAACGAGAGAGTCGAAATCCAGCAGTCAGCAAGAGCTGAGGTTTTGAATGCCTAGGATGGGAATGAGTCTGAAGGAATGCAGAGCTCGTCTAAAAAAAAGTATCACGCGCGAGGAACGAGGAAGAGAACCGCCGAGCAGAGGGATCTGAGCTCCAACTCTATCCACGATGACCCTGGAGCCAGAAATGCAGATGGTGAGTGATGAAGCTTGAGCGTTAGTTAATTAATTTTTAAAGACTTAAGTCAACATTATTTTAAAGGAGAACCAAGCTGGTTCCTACCTGCTGAGGATAGCGAGAGAACTCATGACATCTGCTCATGCTGCTCATCCCTCACCACTGGGAGGACATTGCCGTTATCGTCAATGATGCCGCTGTCGTGCAGCTGATGCACCAAGCCCTTGTAGTGCACCATCTCCTCGAGCTGCTCCTGCATCATGCCGAACTCCACGCGGATGCGCTTGTTCTCCTGTAGGTACTTCTGCTTGGAGCCTCGGAGCTCCTTCTCCTCCTCTTTCACCTCCTCGAGGTCCTGGGTCTTTCGCTTGCGCGATGCGCCTGGCTTGATCAGGTGCGCCGATCGCCCCTTGTGCACTGTAAAATTTAAATGAAGATTGAGGGTTACCGCTGAAGCTGACCGAGCGCTGGAGGGCCTCGGCGAACTCTGGCTTCATGTGGACCAGGAGGCTCTGGGAGGCATCGAGCCTCTCCCTGCGCTTGAGCTTGGCGCGCTGGATCATCTCGTTGACGCCATCGGTATCGAGGGTGAGCAGCACGTCGCAGATCCACTGCTTGTCCAGGTGGAGCCAGTCGCACTGGTCCGGGAGGTACCTCAGGATCTAGGGCTTTGTCTTGGCGTGGTCGAGGAAGTCGTCAGCAGTGAGCCCTTCGATCTAGGGCACAGCAGCGATCACTATGTCCTTCCTCTTGAGATGCTTTGGAAATGAATGGGATATAGACTTACCTCCTTGGAGCCGTCTATGATGCTGCGCAGGAAGTAAACATTGCAGCTGCCGATCTTCGGCAAGTATGCACCGCAGTCTTGCGCCAGGAAGTCGAAGAGCTCCTTCTTGCTCCCTATCTTCTGCTGCACCTCGTGCACGTTCACTTTGGCAAGGGATCTGTCCATGATGACTGGTGGTGGACAACAAAAACGCTCTGAGATGGAGTGAGTTTTAATATATTAATTATTAAGGGGGTGACTATTATTGCTTATGAATTAATAAATTAAGGCTAAAACTCTTTAATTTCAGCAAAAATGAATTCCATATAATAAAAAACATCCCCTCTAAAAAGAAAGCGTTTTCGGCCTAAATGGATTCTCAAGGTGGGTAGTAGCTACGGCAAGCGCAGATCACAAGCTTCTTTAGTTCGGATCGACAGGCTGAGGAGGAAGTTGAGTCGTCATCAAACAGCGGCAGCTTGGATGATGCTAGTCATATCTCGTCCGAAAACTCAAACCCAAGGAGCATCTATACCAACCTCATTCTTGTTGGTGAGAGCCAAGAGATCCTAATTGATACCGAGTATCTTGATGAAACAGCTTTGCTCGAAAGGATCAATGCTTACGCAGATCATGTTGTGCTGCAAGTAGAAGAGCCTTCATTATATGATCCAAGAAAATAATCCTCGCTGGCCAGCGCCTCGGACTCGAAGATTCAGTGGCTCGGAGAAAAGGAAAGGGTGAGCTCCCTCATAGCTTGCTCCGTCATGCATCTCCGAGAGCAAGGGCTCTTTAAGAATGACTCAAGCAAATATGCAACTACTGAGGTCGAGGCTCGGGAGTTCCTTCACCAATTCTTTCATCCATAAGAATAATCTCTTTAAAAGTTGGTGGGTTCTTTATCCTGACTCGCCATCGAAGATGAGCTTATCGAATAATAGCGAAACTAGCATAGGAATGATAACTAGGCCAGGATTGACGAGGAAGAGCGTGTGAATCTGATTAGAAGATTGTTTTCAGAAGAAGGATGCAGCAAGTCTGCCCTCATGAAGAGATTCAAGCTAACTGATTATAAAGTGACCAAGCTCCTTTAATCGAGCAGATTCACATATTATAAAGGGACCGAGGTAACTAAGAAGCGATGCTCGAAACTATCTGGCCTTTCCAAGCAACTTCTGGCTTAGCACCTCGAGTGTCGCCAACGAGTTAACAGCCTGAGATCAGCCCAAAGCCTTCTAAGAGATCGCGCCGGTATCGTAATCAGCACGGCCCAACTGAGTCATATTGCCAGGAAGGAGCTGAAGCTATCCTTTAAAAAGATCTATAATGTGGACCAGAGGGCCAACCGAGCTTCTGCTATTGCGTAAAGGCAGTGGGCGGCATACTACTACACCTCCCTTCTAGAGCAAGATTTCAATATTGTGAACATAGACGAGAGTAGCATATAGTTCGTCAATCATGCCGTGAGAGGCTGGTCAAAGCTAAGACAAAAGCGGTTCTCCTCGCTGATGAGCCGCTTCAGTGGCATCAACATCATTGCTGGAGTCTCCTCTCGCGGGTAAGTATTCTTGCAGCTTAACTCAGGGAGGAACAATAGCATTACACTCTCTAATTTTGTGCTCCAAGTAGTAGAACATCTTGACCACACAGATCCCTCTTGGAGAGCCCACACCCGATTTATGCTGGACAACGCAGCTTACCACCGCTCCAAATATTTCATGATGACATGCCAGAAATTAAAAGTTCCTCTATCGTTTCTGGGGCCTTACTAATTTGATCTTGCCCCAGTTGAGAAGCTCTTCGCTTAAATGAAGAAGCTACTTTAACAATTTGGGGAGGTCGAGAAAATAAGACTTGCTCACCTCGAGAGACAAAAGGCAAAACGATCCAATGCGAGAGAGAAAATCATCAGAGAGCTTGCGCATGTAATAGCTAGGTTCTAGTTTACTTGGATAAGAGATTCATTCTTCAGCTGTCTTGCATCAGCAGTAATGTTCCTCAATTGTGAATAAATTGCATGAAGCTTTGTCTTTAAATTATTAAGATTTAATGAGCCCATCTCTTTTCATCTCTGGCCCGATTCCGAATCATTTTTCAAAATAGTTTAAGCATCCTCTTCTCAGTGAGAAATTATTGAATTTGCAGATTATTTTCTCACTAGAGTTGTTTATTTCTCTCAATTATCATAATTTAGTGTCCGTTTAGAGGCATTATTTCATGCTAAAAATTAGCCAATCAGCTTTAATAGTGAGTAAGCTTGATAATACTTTGACTTGCCTGGGTCTTATCAATTGAAAGGAAAGGCGTTATCAAAGTTTGAAAGTTGCAGATTAAGTAATTGGTTGCGGCCAAGAATGGAGTTTTATGTTTCTTTTAAGTATCATCCAAAGAGTTTGCTTATCATCAAATTCAATATCCTTGGCTTAAGAAGTTTTAAATTATGGAAGAATCTTGGCTTAAAAATATCTCAAATGAGGATCTTCTATTTTAAGATTTAGGCTAGATATATTTTTTATGAGAGAAGCCCGAAAGAAGTATCGAAAATAGAAGTATTGTATTTTACTCAAGGTAATGCTCTAGAGTGAGGATTTTATGCGATTAAATTTATTGAGAGAGCAAAGTTAGGTCTAGCTTGATTATGATTTGCTTTTTTGGAGATCAAGAACGGGAAGTTATTATCTAGAGAGCGATACTATTAATAAAATTACTATTCTATCTTATGAATTTGTTTTTTCTGTTTTCAATTATTATGTTTTTGCCTTATTTTTCTAACATGATTAGAGTTGTCTTGCATGATAATTATTTTCTAGAATGATTTTTGTTTTTAATTATTCTTTGACTTTAGATGCCCATAAGTTTCTTGCTGCTTTGATTTTGATAAGGAAATCATCTTGAAAATTCTGATAACGCACCTAGAGTAATAAGGGTCATTGAGAGATCATGTTGAGAGCACTTAATTTAATTTTTCATTTAAATATGAAAACTTTATTTTGATGATTCCATCAAGAGTCCGTAAAAGCAATAGGTAGCTTTTATAGAAATATAAGAATTAGGTTTTATAGTAGGGTTTATAAATATTATATTAGTTTATTGAATTAATTATAAATTTATTCTTACACGGAGGTCATTGCAAGAATGACTGTGATCGCACCGTTTGAGTATAAAATATATAAATTTATATTATAATCCACCTTAGGTAGAAATTAATTTTTACTTACTTTTGTTGTTGATGAGGATCTCCTTGAGTTTGGAATTTCTATTGATCTAATTTTGAATTTATTGAGGAGCAATATTTATTTGATGGCTGCTGCATTTTCTCTTAGGTAGTTTTGATTATTTCTTTAATTATTTCTTAATCTTGATTGGCCCTTAATTCTTGTTAAATTTCTTTTGCTTTTAATTCAATTGCTTTTCTTATTTTGATTGATGTTTTACTTGATCTATTTCATTTCAGTCAATCCTTGTTCTAGCCTGAGCTTCCCTAAAATTATTATAATAAATTAAATTTATCTCTTCCTTTACTGCAATGAATATAAATTAAGGCGTCGCGATTAAATTTTATTATTGCATAATACTATTTCAAAATTTAATGATATAATATCAAATAACAACTATAATTTTAATTAATAATTTTACTGTGATCTAGATGACTCTTTATATTTCACAGTGTTTGAGGGGGAGTCAATGAAGTTAAGGTATTATTTCTTATTAGGGGCTTGCTGGTAACAACAGTACTGGGCACCATAAGTCTATTCCCCCAGCAGATGAATCCATGGAGCAGCCCCTACTAAAATAATGGCTCATACCAAACTCAGATATAGACTCTGAATCAACCCAACTTGTAAGTAAACTACAACTTTAATTTCAATGGTGGATCCTATGTAGCTCACCCTCACTGCCCTTACTTTGCATCTGCGCCTGCTTATCAGTAGCAATAAATTCACCATTAAATAATTCAGCAATAGTAAATCACTCAGGCTCCTCAAAATCATCAGCCAGCAGATTAAGCAGAGAGGATGAAACTCAAGAGACCATTTTGCCCAAGCAAGCATCTCAACTTGCAAAAATACAGAAAGAGAATAGTTAATGACTTTGGATACTCTCTCCAAGAGTATCAACAACTTCAAAGTGCATTCGGATCATACTCAGAATTTAAGGACTGGCTCAATCAGTAATACAAAGACAAGACTCGTCCTCCAGTCCCTGCTTCTCACTAAACACAATAAACTCAATAACCAATAGATCTATCTCCAGCAACAACAGAAAATCAAGAATAAATATTAGTAATAAATTCGATTGAGAAATGTGAAACCAGTGAGGAAAAGATAGATCAAATAAGCAAAAATCAAGATCATTAAGAACTACTCCAAGAGATTGAGCATTTCAAGCAAAGATTAGAAGAGAGTGAGAGATTAAGAGAGAAGGAGAAGTAAGAAATGGCTTAAAAATTATAAGATGCAGAATAATTAGCTGATTGCGTCATTTCCTACTTACAGAATGTCATTGACACACTCTTCGCAGCAAACTTTGATGCTAAAAAATTAAGGCATTAAGCTATGGAGTAGATAAAAGAGCTCAATGATTATGCTGGAACATAACTTATAGTGGCTGATGATCATTCAGCTTAAAATGAAGTCTTAGCAAAAGAATAATCAAAGAAAAAAGAAAAGTCCAAATAAGTATCAATTAGCAACAAAAGGACTTATACACTCAAATTCTATCAGTGGGGCATGAGATAAAGAAAAGGAAAATCTATTCAGTACCAAGGAAACGTCCTCAACAAGCAGATGTGGAAAGACATCATCAGCGAGACCAAGAATGGCATAATTGGAAACAAATTTGACGTTATCATGTCTGATGCGCCCTGGTCAGACACAGCTCTAAAATTAAACTACAACACAATGAATGATTAATAATGCATGGATGAGATCCCCGTGCAAGAGCTGCAGAAAGATGGCTACCTCCTCCTCTGGGTCACCAACAAGAAAATCGAGGCAGCGCTCAAGTATCTCGAGCGAATAGACTACGAGAAGATAGAGATGATCACATGGGTGAAGATCAACAAGGACGGCAGCCTGCGCGACAATATTCTAAACCATCGCGATCAGTTAATACCACTGCATCTTTGCCAGAAGAATAAAAACGGATACTTCCTGGCAAATCTCCAAGACTCACAAAGCCAGGAATGTGATCCTCGCTCCCATGGGGGAAGCCTCGAAGAAGCCTGATGAGATCTACGATATCATCGAGACCCTCTGCCCCAAGGGGACCTACTTGGAGGTGTTCGGTAGGCAGCACAATCAGAGGGAGAAGTGGGTGACGGTGGGCAACGAGTCCATCCTACGTAAGAAGATCAGGATGCCCACGCATAAGGCAAAGCAGTAAAAGAAAGTACTTGATCAACTCAAGAAGAACAAAGCCATCCTCATTGAGTGATTATCACTCTTAATTCTTAAATAATTTAATTAATTGTTCAATCGACTTATTTCAGCTTCATTCTCTTTAGGGGTTTATTATTTATTACTGAATTATTTGAAAATGCTGAATTATTTTTTTATTTCATTTCATAAATAACTATGTCATATGTTATATTTAAAATGTTAAATATATAAAAAAATAATTTATTATGATTCATTGTTATAATAAATCTTTTGAAAATTAAAGTAAAGTTTAAAATTTTGGAAGTTGTAATTATAAATTGAACTTTTATTTTTTAATTGATATAATTAAAAGATATATATTTTTCTTAAGCATAAGTAGAATGAACTAAGTTCCCAAATTAATGTAGGAGTCTTAGAATTATTGGAGTTTAAAAGCAAAGTGAAATACTTAGCTCACTTATTATCTCCACTATTCTAAGGTGAATTCAAATTTAAAAAATTTAGAATTTGATGAGTTGTGCCATCTCTATTAGATCTGAGATAGTATTGATTGTTTTAGCCTACCATATGATAAATTTAATTTTTTTATAATTATAATAATATTGCATATATTAGTACAATTAAATAAGGACTAGGCTGCGTAAATTAAATAAGAATAAATACAATATATATGATATGATACTTAATGCTGCCTACAATGCAGGTAAACTTTTAAATTAATATTATTCATATATTTATCGCTTATTTTTTAAATAAATTTATATTTTAATTTGAAGTTTGTGCTATTGTTTTAAATGATATTATCTCTTATTTTTTATTAATTTTTTTTAAAACTTCCTTAATACTTTTCGATTTTATTTAAAAGCTTTTTCTAGAATCAAATGTCGTATTTGCAAACCTAGTCATATTATAATTTTTAATTAAATTGTATTAACTTCTGTTAGATTATCAGCTGTGAGTATGACAGGACTGTAATTATCTATCATAACTTTTGCAATCATTTTTATTTATAGAGAAAATTATTTTCATAATCCATTCAGAAGAGAAAGCAATTAATTGAACTAAAAATAATCCTCAAAGAAAATATTTTAATTCGTATGCTTTACCTCTCATAATGAGGGATAAATAAATTAAGTTGTAGTTTGATAGAATCTGACAACTGGAACTAAAATATTTTAATAAATTGAACAGCCAGATGCTCTATAGAATTGGAAAACTTATCTTAGAAATCCAAAGAGTTCGAAGAAGTAAGAATGATGTCATCAGCTTTGAATGAAAACTCGAACGCATATCTCCATCTCAATGTTTTTTAAGCATTTTCATGCAATATATCAAGATTTTTCTAGTAAGGACCTTAATCGTAAAGGATAAAGTCACTTCTCTCATCAAGAGGGTAGTAGAATATCATATTTGCAACTCCCTATTTGTTAAAAGTATACAAATCATTAGGATCATCAAAATATAATATTGTTACCTAAATTTTAATTTACAATTAATTTTAATTAAGGTGAAAATAAAAAGAATTTAGTGCATTTTTTAAGGCAACTAATTTAAATTATTCTAAATCAAAGATCTTGAAATAAAATAAAAATTATCTGTGTATACTCATCATTATTTCTCATTCTCATTAAAATTAAAATATTTTAGAGGAAAATCTATTACAGTCTAAAAGAAATGAATAATTTATATTGTGACCCCGGCATTAAAAAAGCATAATGTCACTTTTTTAAATAGTCCAGAGACTGAAACTGAATTGGAGTGGAATACTGTTAGAATCGTGAACATGTCGTCTCAGAACATGAATGCGACTGTCAAGAAACAACTCTAAAAACAGAATGCCAATCTTAAATAAATCTAATGACATCTTCCTCTACTGTTTGATAAACTTCTGAAGAGAGAACTTTAATTTACTTTCGAGAAATGAGATGGTAGTTATAGTTAGCCTGAATTGAAAAGCCATTCTAAATTAATTAAAGGAAAAAAACGTTTTATATTAAATTAAATATTAAGAATATTGTAAAAAAAGGCTTTAAAATTATTTCTAAAAGATAAAGCATCTCCATTTATTTAATATTAAGCAAAAACCTTTGCATTTAAACAAAATAGTATTCGTTAATAAAAGTATGAATATTTTGCAAATATATCAAACTGATAGCTCTTAGTCGTATTCCAAAGTGCAAAATGCAATAATTTATTATATGCTTTAGCATAAAAAAGCAAACCAGTTATGGACAAACTGTTACAGACTTTACAATTATTGAATTTAGAACTTCATTTAATAAATATTTATAGTGATGCTATCTTTTCCAATGGAAGACTGTAAAATATAAGATAAAATGTTGTTAACTCGATTCAATCTTCATTAAAACTTTTCTCCAGTAGGTCTTTTAAAACTCTAACTTGGAATTTATTGAAGCTCTATCTGATATTGCAATTATTTGAATTTTAATTGAAAATCAATGAAATGAAAAATATTATAATAAAATGCATGAGAAGTTTGAGCATCTTTAAAGAGAAAAAAAATATTTTTGGGTGAAATACTTTCTTTTAATTTGAAATTATCTGCTACTTTTCATATTTTAAATGAGACTGCAACATTTTAGAATTTTATTTTTCAAACAAACGAAAAATTTGAAATAATGAACTTTATTGAAATAGCAATTCTACTATTTTTAGATTATATTTTAAAAGGCTTGGAATTGATCGTTATAAACAATTCGAAGCTAGCAGTTTCATCAAGGAAAATTTAAGTGTTGTCTACAAATTTCATTTCTATTACTGATCTTTAATTTGATTATATTAAAATATGATGATTAAATTATTTTGTTATTTTCTATCTCGGCACGCATTAATAAATAATAAATGATTAATTTATTAAATCTATCTTTAACTTATTAAAAATTTATCTAAGCAAAGTTTTTTTTAAATTATAATTAATATGGAAGTTAAAATTTATCCAGATGAGATAGTTGGATGAACAAGAATCCAAAAATCAAGAGTTTACGATGTGGGGTTTAAATCCAGGGCTGAAAGAGGAGTCTCAAACTTTAAGGCATTAAAATAATAAAATTTAATTTATAAATCCGAATCAAATTGCAAATATTTGATGTCAACGCATTATTGAGAAATTAAGATAGAGGATTCTCCACAAGTAATCTATTTTGAAATCAATTAATTGTAGTTATTTTATAATATTGATTAACACCAGTAGTTTAAAGCGAAGTCTTAATTTAAGTAGGATGATAATAAGAATATTCACCACTTTAATAGTTTTGAATTTTATATCTTAGAGCACTCACTCTGTTCGCAAGTTAAAATTGTTAAATTAAAATATAAATGAAAGAAATCAAAATTCATTGTAAAATTTTATTCCATGTAAATATAATTTGAATGTTTTATTAAATTAAAGATTAATAAATATAATTTATTAATACATATACATATCATTAAAATATTTTCAATAAGGTTCAGTTAAGGGTAATTAAAGCCTCATATTTTATTTAAGTTTAAGTCTGAAATTATAGAATTAATTTATTAAAATTTATAAGAAAATTAATCAAATTAAATATGATAAATTGATAAAATTGTTTTTAATTTCGAGAAATATAGATATTAGGGAGCTCTGTGTGATTTGAAAATACAGTAGCAAGGACGCCAAAGAAGAACCTTCGTTCTGGCAACTTGTTTGAGAGTTGTTCCTTGTTAGGAAGGAATAGAGCAACCTCCGGATCTCCCATCGCATCTTCATACATATTAGTGACTGAGATCTCAGGATAGTTTGGGATCTCCATCATGTTGACATCGATTGTTTTGAGAGCTTTCTTCTCATCAGCAAGAATTGCTTTGAGGAACGAGTTCCATACATCGTCGGAAGGAACAAACCAACTAAGATTATTGTTACTCCATAGCATGAGAGCTTCTTACCTTGCTAAGTGAGGTACCTGTAGAGGTCTTCCTTGCTTCGGAACCTGTTGCTCAACTCTTGCGCTTCCACTCTTAATCGCTTAACATTCAAGTTTTCCACCATCTTGCTCGAGTACTCGTTGTTCTATTTGAAAATCAAAGTTATTATTATTGATCTAGATCCGACCTACGAAGCTAAAGTCTTACTATTTAATAGTGAGATCCTATAGGATGACAAGCTGAAATAGATAGAGCTAGAGAACTAAGCAGGTGCAAGTTGTGAAGATGGAGCTCCTTTTTATATGTGGTGGCTCCATTAAATTAATACTAATTATACTTAAAACTTAGTCGAATGCAATTTAACCATTAATGACATGCAATAAATATATAATAAAGCATTAGAAAACATTATACCCACAAACTTTTGCATAATTAAATCTGATTTAAATAATTCACTCTTCGATCATTATTTTTCTCATAACTCCTTATATAATTTTATCTGTTTAGCCCAGATTTTTCACTACTGGCTAGGAATCCATGTTTACAGTAAGTAGCCAATGATTTTATTCTTTTTACGGAACTTTTGAGAAGTAGCTTTAAATCCATCCCTGATTGGCATGTTTATTGAGAACCTTCCTTATAATTGTTTGATTTAATTAAGTAAATTACCTTTTTTTCAAATTTTTGTAGCAATAGTCGGCCAACAAGGAGCGCTTACAGTTTTAAGGCAGATGAAAAGAGCTTCTCGTTCTTCTATGCTTTACAGAAGCAAACTCAATAAAAATTGGAATAAAATTGGGGCTGAAAGTACAATACATATAATTCATTTTGAATCAATTCCTAATTGCAACTCTACTTCGAAATATAATTCGTAAGTTGAAAATTGCCATTTTCTTTATTAATTTTTATTATCAAATCTTTGAAAAATTTAGCCATATAATTTTTTTTATCTAAATAGCTTATTAGAATTATATGATAAAATAAACACAAAATTTATAATTTAATTTATGCTATCTTTATTTTCATATTATTAAATCCTTTAATTTTCTTATTTATTAGAATATATTCTTTACATCAATAATAAATGGTTTTATAAATTAATATTTTGCAAATGAAAACAAAAGATTAGATCCATGAAAATAATTAGGCAGCATTTTGTTTTGAATCTGGTAGATTTATTTATAAGGCAAAACTGTTTTCCAAATTCTGACATCTCTTAAGACAGTTTATTCGCCTCCAGTTAATAAATTCATGGAGGTAGAAGGCAGTAATATTGAAGAAGAAATTGTTTCTAAGGGTGAACAAATTAAATAATCATTAGTTTTAAAGATAATTTATTTAAATATCAAATAATCAGTACCTTCACTTATCTTATATTAAAATTCATTAATCTTAATCTATAAGAAAAAAGTCATAATTTATAAGGCCAAATTCGTTTCAACTATAACACTTTCATTTTTATGCAATTTACAAATAAAATTATCCTTTAAAAAAACTAGTTTCAAATTGGAGAAAAAATTTATTTGCACTAATGCATAGCAAATGGAGCTTAAAACAAAACTTAATTCCATAAAATCTTAAAAATTCTGTTTGATTAAGACAATATTTTTTTTTATTTATTTCTTTAAAAATTGGTAAAATAACTCCGAATTTCTCTTACTGTTCTGAAATAAATAATGCATCAAATTAATTTAAAAGATGAGGACTTCTCTTTGGTCATAAACTGGTGAATTTAAGTATTTTTCGAATGATAATTAGTAGGCTCAAAATAAAGATTTAAAAAGAAAGAGTTTGGAAGCCGCAATAAAACAGACTCCAATTTAAATACGTTCATTACAATAACAAATTTTTAAAATTCAAAAGAGCCTTAATTTTAGTTGATTGATGCTATTTCTGCTTAACCTGGTATATTTTTTTATAGCTTAAGTAAATAAGATATTCAAATAACATCATATTTTAATTTCATAATTAAATTTTTAGCTCTTTTAAGATAATAGCATAATTAAAATTAAATTTAAATTATAAATTTAATTAAATTCATTATTTCTTTTATGAATATCTTTTTAATTTAAAAATGACTACAAAAATTTAATAAATTGATTTTTAATTATTTATTTATGTTTACTGATTTTAATATAATAGATTAAAATATTTTTTTAAAAAATATTTATTAATCTAAATTTTTTAATTATTTAAAATAAAGTTAAAAATAATGATTAAGATCTTAAAATTGAATTTCGGTGAAGCTGATCTTTTTCATATATAATATAATATTTATTAATTTAATTAAATAGGCATTTATATTTATAGCTGACTAAGTAAAGAATTTAGCTTATAACAAATAATTAAAATTTTTCGATATAAAAAGTCTCGAGCATTTTAATAAATCAGGATATTTCTATGTGTGTTCAAAAGCATTGCTTGAAGCAATAACCCCATTCAGTTATCTCCTGATATTATATAGTTATTTAATGAATTGATCAATAGTCAAGAATCTTTAATTGAAGAGTGCGCATATAATAGTGCTCTCTGAAGACCTGTGAAAGCAAACGCCACCATTTTAGATTTCTTTCTTTTAGAATAATCAAACAAGCAAGGAATTATGATTGTTTAAAATCCCAAAGGTAACTCAGAAGGAAATTTCAAGGCATACTGCTATTTTATCACAGACTTATTATCTTTAGCTGAAATAGTATTTTAGGGTTAAAACCAATAATTATTCTATACTCCATGAAACGGTCAAATGTTGAAGATATATTCTCCTTGACTAAGAATAAATAATTAAAGTTTTTGGCTTTGTTTTTTCTTGTCAAAGTGAGAGAAGTTTCTCAGGATTCAAGTTTTTTTTAAAAAAATATTTTCTGTTCTAATGGAGGCATTTGGTGACTCACATTTGTGAAATCACGGGTTTAAACACCCCCAATTTGTTATTTAAAAAATTACAGGCTTTTCTATAAAAACCCTTCTTTGTTAAATCCATTTAATTTCTCATAAATTTTCAAATATGTATTTTAATTTATTGAAAGTAACATAAAATATTATAGCATAAACTAAATTATTTAAATAGTGATCTATTAAGCGGCATCAAAAAGTATATTGCAAAATATGAAATGAAATCGAGTTTGAGTATTCGTATATATTATATTTATTTATTGGCCAATCGATCTATGAATTAATTAAAATATTTTGAAATAAAGTTAATATTAATTTTGGTTAAATTATTTCATAGGTCCTCTTAATTCTCAACCCACTAGTATATTTTTAAAAAAAAATACTCAGTTTTATATTAGTTTCAAAATGAAAAATAATTATAGTAAGTAAAAAATGGTGCTGATAAAATTAGAATGTTATAAAAAAGCGAATCGCTGTAAAACTTGAAATGGGATAGGAAATGAATTTATTTGCATTTCATTACTTTTATTTTATATAGACTTTATTTTTAATCGAATTCTAATCATTAAGAGATCTATCTGTCGTGTAAAGTATCCCACTATTTGCAAATTTAATAATGAGCTGTCCTTTTAAATTTGACTCCACTCTTATGAAAGATGTCAACTCAAAGATCAAAGAGTTTCTAGTATTGTATAACTATAGAGAAATTAGACCTCAAGATATTTTTAAATTAAGACTATCTCAAATAATTTGTATAAGACTTTTTCTTCATACCTTGAATCTCAATTTATAATTTATAGAAGGTTAATTTATAATTAAATAAAAATAAAGCTTATAATTTAAAATACTTAATATTTATTAAATTCAGAAAATGTATTTCACCATCGATGCAATAATTTCTAAATTAATAATGCAAAAATTGATAGGTGAATGAGAATTAAATTCTTCGCTTGATCCTTCCTTATTTAAGAGATTAATCTCTAATTAATTTTAAAACAGTTATCAATTTAAAACACCTCAAAAAATTAATGTCTATCTATAATTAAAAATAATAATCTTAAAGAGATAAATATAATCAAAATTACTTGATTTAAAGTTAAATATTTGTTTTGATTTTGTTTTTCTTTTTAACTGACAAATTTTCAAAAAATAAAATTAAAAAAACGTTAAACTATAATCAAGCCATAAAATAAGGTTCGCTTTATCCTCTTAGTTAATAAAATTAAGCTTAAAATTTGTTATTTTTGATAAGTTATAAAATTAAATTGAACTTACGATAAAATTTACAGCGATTATTTTAGCATACTAAATACTTTAGAATCTGCCAAATTCTTCTTCTTACTGTCTATAAATATATAATATTTTTATGCTAATTAAAATAAATAATAATTTAAAACTTAATCTAACATCTACTGTCCATTCATTTTTTTTTGCAAATATAAAATACTTTAAAGTGAAGAAATAGCTCGAACAAATTTATTTTCATCTTAACTAAAAATGATAGCTCCAAATTATTATTTTTGTATACAGCTACTAGTTTTTCTAATTTTTATAACATATTAAATTAAAATAGCTTTCTTTTTTTAAAAATTATTTATTTAAATTAAGAGTGTAATTTTTTTAATTTCAAGGGGAATAAAAATAATGATAAATATAAATTTAATTTAATCATGAACTGAAGTTTTTATTCTTACAATTTATACTTATTTTGTATTAAGTTTTATTCATAATTTTTCATTTTTGTACTCACTAATAGCTATATTATAGTTAAAAATTTAATTAAAACAATAAAATAAATATATATTTTGAGACGGAAAAATGATTAACTTATCAAGTTTTTTTTTTATTGACTTCAAAAGTAATTTGTGACTGAACATCGTATATCAATAGCATGGAAAAATTTACATAATAAGCTAATTTATTAAAAATTTGGTTCAAATAAATAAAAACAATTAATACTTCATTCGAATTACTGATCAATTAGTACAATAACTTTTATTTTAAAATTCTGAATATCATCCATTTATTAGAAGCAATCTCCTATTTTAAATGAATTATTAATTATAGGCTGGCTTATTTCCTTTAAGCACGATTCTGATTTAGATTTAGATAATTAATATTTGCGATCATTTTAATATCAACAGATATTTAAAGAATTTAAATAAATAAAAATATTAATCGATATATGTATTTCTTTAAGAATTTATTGCTTCAGATTTAAAAAATTTATAATTATAGTCTATTCTTCAGAATTATAAAATGCATTAAAATATCTCAAGAATTAAACAATAACTTTTGCAAATGAATATTTATTTTAATTCATCCTAGGTATAGTCGTAAAAGATGCGAAGAAACCATGATGGACTATTTAATATTATAAGAAGAGACTTTGTAAGCATATATTAATTTTTATTTAATATTATAAATATCTGAGTATTCTAATTGCAAATATTAAGTATAAGTAAAATATCAAAATGATAAAGATTTACTAAAATCAGGCGTGCTTAAGTATCGCAAAAAATAAAATTTTAGAATATAAATAGAATTCATTTCTCTTAGAAAAATTATAATTTAAATATAATCAAAAATTCAGTTTATAATTTCATCACAACATGAATTTTGTTATATGATTCTGGATTTCAATTTTTAAAATAACCTTTAACAAAATAAAAGTTAAGAAAATTTCTTCTAATAAATTTATGAATCTTAAATGAAGAAAAAAATACTTAAATTTGCTCAAGTTAAAATTGTAAAAAAATTGAAATTATTAATAAAAAGTTTTAAACTAATGGCCAGGGATGTGCAAGATAAGTAGCTCAACAAAAGGGTGGGGTTTCGATAGACGCTCAAATTTCAAATAATATTGTTTATCCATCAAGCAAACATATGATCTCTTCAGATAATATTATGGGATGAATACGAAATGATAATCGTCAATCATCAAAAAAAGAGATTTAAAATAACCCCTAAGCCCTAATTATTTATTGCTTTCTCTTAAATCTGATTATTTTTACTATGTAATTTATAATGATTACGAAATGGAAGTCTTACAGTTATTCTTCATGATCTGCGTTTAGATGCGATTACCATCTGCGTTCATATCTGTTCTCTCGATCTTTGTGATTTTTATACTTTTATAGGATTCCCATATTCAATCCCTTTCAGGAATGATGAGTTATTTTGATATATCATCTCGATTGATATTAGGAGGGAGGTTGGCTCTTATCAGATTATTGCTGAATTCCGCGATTTTATTTGAATTTATGAATTAGAGAGATTCGATCCCGATTACTATTATTTAAATCCCCTCCCGTTGCCAGCTGGCCACCCGGACTCCTCCAGTCTCTCTGTCGAAAATTGTATTTTATAGTTCTTACCCCCGATAACGTAATCATATTTGAGCCATAATAATTTTAACCTATAAATTTATAGCGCAAAAATTTGTACAGAGATAACTCAACACTCGCCTATTTGTGTGCAATCAAAAGCATGAAACTTGCTTAAAATTTAATTTTTCTTCAATTTTATAATTATTTCTTCCCAATTATTCATACTTCAGCTTATTTGAATTCTAATATGAAATGAGAGAGAGGTACTCATAATGCTCCCATTATAAATGGTAATCTTATAATATACTTCACCATTAAATTTGGCTAAAAAAAATAAAAAATTATTTTTAAAGATTTGTGGATATTAAGTATGCTTGTTAAAAAAATATTATCTTTGTACTCAATCCGAGTTAGAGAAAAGGCAAAATCAGTTTATATTTCAATATGTTTTAGTAGCACTTAATTATTGCAATCTAAGTATCATATTTGATTTAGATTAAGAAAGATTTAAAAAATTATCCAAATCTTAAAGTCAAGACAAAATTTGATGGATGCTTTGATAAATAAATAAATTCTGAAGGGATAAAAAACCCTTGAGGAATTATAGAATAATTTATATCTCAGAGTTTTTTTGGTGGCCTACTAGACTAATCGTGTGGCATCTCTTCTCTTAGTAGGGGGACTAGATTCTGAATTTCTTCTAAAAAACTCTTATCTCAGAGAAAGTAAACTAAGGAAAATCATTTAGCTTTTTTCTTTATCTTCGCACTCAACTTCATAAATAATCTTTTCCAATATAAAAGACTAGTCAATTGCACGTAGATATCAATCTTTGTACTTTAGCGGATAGGACGTAGCAGCATACCTTTACTTTTTTATCAATCTGGTGAAGTATAAATACCTTCCCAGAAAATTCTGAATCCACCTTCAATTAACCTATTACTAAGATTAATTGCATAGAAAAGATAAACACAATAGGCATTGGTATTGAGGAATATCCTGTGAATTTAATTTAACCTCGCCATTCCATTTTTGGAAATTTTTCAGGGATAATATATTTTAACTCTCTAATTAAAGACCTTGATTCATTAAATATCTTCATTTTGGATGAGCTTTCATTTTTAATCGTTAGCTGAATGCACAAGAAATTGTTTTAAATTCTTCCACTATCTTTCTCTCAAACTAAAATGAAGAAAAATTAATAAAACAATACTTACATCACAAATCGAATTGTAAGTCTTTTGATAAGAATTTATGCTTGAATTTTAAGTTGAGTTTTGGTCTAATGGATGAATTTTTTATTTAAATTTTAATATTTAGTGGGGTAAAAACCCAATAAGTTATAAAATATATTATCTACTATATTCTCAGCTATAACAAATGAGCATTGATAAATAATATATTGAAGAATATGAGAGTTGTGGGTACAATTCATATCCTGGAATTTTGCTCATATAAATTGGAGCTGGGGCCGTCTCATCGTAAGCTTCGTTAATATTTATGTAACTAAAACATTTTAGAGCTAACAAACTTACTCTGATGAAAATACATCAAGTGGAAAGTAGCTTGTCAAGAATTCTCTCATTGATATAATTTAAATGAATATATAATCAATTCAATTATTGATAAAGCACCATTTAATCAAAAAATGGATAACTCGTTAACAACATAAACAAATAAAATTATAATTTTAAAGTGAGTAAATAAGTCTAACTATATTCCATTTCCTATTTAATAATTAAATTTTATTTTAACTTTGAAATTTAATCCTCAAAATAAAATATCTAATTGTCGGAAAGATAAATAATTTTCAATTTATTCAATTAAAGTATTTTAGTTTTTGAATTAAAAAGTTATTAAATGCAAAGAAGTCTAATTAGTAATCTAATAAGAATAATTTATCGATAATAAAATTTGGTTTTTCTTAAATAATTTAAAGAGTAAGAAATTGATTTTATATTGATTTCGGCGTTATAGCGTATGAACTAAGGGGGTTAAAATTAAAAAGAAGTAATAAAATTTTTAAAAATTTGAAATTCAAACTTTAAAATTAATTTAAAATTTTTAATTTTTTTTATGTTGAAGAATTTTAGTTTGTTTTTTTTTGAAAATTTTTGGATTAGTTATTTAATAAAAAGGAAGAAAAAAAAGAGAAACTTTTGTTTTTTTTTTTGGGAAAAAAAAATTTAACCCCTATTTGGGGTTTTGCGACAATCAAATGGAGCTTTGAAAAAAAGAAGAGAGCAAAAGGGGTTTAAATTATTAAAAGGGAAAAATTTTTAATGGGGTAAAAAAAAAAAGTGCCTGAAAAATATGGGCTCTATAAACCCCATAAAAAATGGGAAATGAATAATATTCATTATAAGTTAATGCTTTATTCTATGGGAATAATTTCAATCATAAAACTGACACCTCAGCCGGAGAGTTTTTATAGATTTTATAAATTTGATACTAATTTTAATTTCAAAGTAATGTATTGAAGATTCTATTTTTAAACTTATTAAATCAGGCTGATTGATCCTCGTCGAGATATTTTTACCTAATATTTAATTTTATGAAAGCTGAAAATTTAATAAAAAATAGAATTAAAGTAGATGTTAAATTAAAATGGAATAAATCAGTGGCAGTTGAAGTGTGACCAATTTAAATGATTATTAGACCATTCGATTCAGCATGGAATTCTAAGAACTTTTTATCCTTGTAAATTTTGTGTGGGAGCGCTTAGTCAAGAGTTATAAGCGGCACAAGTTTTAATGAAGATGACGATGAGGATGAAGATGAGTGCGTGAGTCATATCTCACTGATGAGGGGGTGGGGGTGATTAAAGAAGAAACTCATATTAATTTTTGATAAGCTATCGAACAAGCTGCAGATCAGTGGGTAAATCTTTAATTTTAACATGCCTCGAATTTGCAACTCCCATTTATTATTTTAACCAATCACCGATTTTAATTAAAATTCCTAGTATATTTTTATATTAATTATAAAATAAAAAAAAATTAATGTATTATTAAAAATTGTTAAATAAAGCAAATGTGAATTGAAATTCTTTCTTACTATAGATACAGGTCCTTAAGTAAAATTAAGTGAAGAAGGTGAAAGAGCGGTAATATAAAATCTAACTCTCCTAATATATCCTTTAAAGATAATATCATTTCCATAGGAATCTCCTCCTCCAAATATCACTGTGTCATCAAAATTAAAAGGAAAGTATGTTGACCCAATGTTATAGGTTGCTACTGCATCAGTAAAGCAGTAGATTTTATAAATAAGTCTAAAATTGAATTAAACATTCTCAAAATCAAGACATATACTTTAGGATATAAACTATTAAAGCCGAATTTTATTAAAAAAGTCTATATTACCCTGTTTTTATACAGTAAAAATTATTATATTTATTATAAAATTTACTTTTTTTAAATTTAAAATTTTTTTTTACATGACTTGCAACAATTATCTATAATAAAAAGTGGACGAATGAGTTATAATCTGAAGCTTTTTATCCTTGAGTAAGTACTTTAAGAGCTTATTAAGATGCTTAGTATTTATAAATTCTCATCTAAATCTTGCTGATATTTATAGCAATTTCATTTACCCATTCTGAGTTAAACTCCAAAATTTTTAAAAAAATTAATTCGTGCTTATTCAAATTTATATTATTTCTCATACGCTATAAAATTTTTTGAAAATTTTAAAATTTTAAATTTTAATAAATGTATTAAAATACATATGAATTATGAAAATATAAATTCAGATATTATTAGAGTTATATAATTGAGCCTTAATTGTTAATTAAATCCAATTATTGAAGTAACTTGTGTCCAACCATGGATCATATTTGAGCAACCTTATGTAGTCAAAATAAACGATTAAGTTTATTAATTAAAGTTTATTTTATTGAGAAAAATTTTTTCAAATGCTTTAATTATTTAAAATTTGTATTGGCTTCATTTTAGTTCTCAAAGAATTAATTATCAATTTATTATTTAATACTGGAATGCAATCCCTCCTTCGTCCGGGTATTACAGAAAAAACTAAAGCTTTTTAGAAAATTGGGCATGAAAGGTTAATTCATTACAATATCATCATATTTATTCTATTTATGCTTTTTAGAGGCATCTCTAATTCCAATCATTAAGCTTTATTCTGAAATAATATTTTGAGGACTAATTTTATAAATGCCATCAATTGGTATTTACAATTGATTTCGATGTAACTAATAGATCCCTTTTAAAATTAATTTTTGTCTACTGAAACTATAAATAAATATTGAAGCTTTCAAACTAAAACTATTTATTATTTTATTTATGTTATCTTTAAATTTTTTTTATATTCAATTTTTTTCCTAAAATTTAGTAGTCGCGCTATCTAAAACCCATTCGAATATTTTAAAAAGTTATCTTTAAAAATATGATTATAAAATTAAGTTAAAATCCACAAAAAATATATATTTGAGTTTGTTATCCTAGTAGCCATGGATATATTTTTTATTTTATGGAAAAAGATTCAATTTTTAACACTGTAGCATGTTTAAGATTAACTGCAAGTCTGTTCTATCTCTATTTTGAATGATATCTGTTTGCCTTAAACAGAAGGATAATTTAAAAATTAATCATTAAAAATTTAAATTATAATCCAATAAATTGGAAAATTTAAACACGAAATAAGAGGATAAAAGCTCAAAATTTCCATGCAATAATATTACAAATTCAAGTTTGATTTTGTAATTATAAAAATACAGGAATATATAATAAGATAAAGGAAGCTCATTCATTAATCATATTACAATAATAAATCAGGCAAAAATAGTTTATTATTTGCAAAAAAAACTGTTTTAATTAACTATATTCAATTACATTAAATTTTAAATTATATAAATTGGTATACTACTACGTTACACTACTGATTAATATAGCAGGCTAATCTACCACTATTTTTTTTACAATCATACTTATAATGAGCAGTGAAAGTGTGCTGCTATTTAAATTTAAAAAATTAAATTATCATAATCAGAAATATTAAAATTCGTAGCTTAGAACTATTGCTAATATAATTCAAATGTAAGAAATGTAAGAATTTAAATAATTATTCTTAAAAATATAATTAAAAGCAATATCTTAGTTGATATTAGTTTTTGTTAGAGCAGAGGATGGTGAATTGGATGAGAGTTATAACAGAGAATATAATAAAAGCATTAATTTAAAATAGCAGTTTAGTGATAGATGAAGTGTCTCAGAATAAAATAACTATTTATCTACTTAATTATGCATAAATGGCTAGTAACTTTCCATCCCTTATAACTTTTGTGAGGGAGTCTGCATTAAAGAGTAATTTTTCTTAAGAGAACAATTTTTTAATTTTAGAAGTTTTCACACCTCATATCTCATTTCTGAGGTGCACTACTAATTTGATTAAAGACAAAAATTAATTTTTTACTAGATATCAAATTAATTAATTGAAGATCAGAGAGTTCATGGTCCATTTACTGCTTTCATGCAACAGAAACATCCTATATTTTTTTAACAATTCATGATTTTAAATTAAATTTTTTACTATAATTTGAATATGGAATATAAATAAGAGAGGTATTTTACATGATTTAATAGAAGTAAGTCTCATGAATAGAATCTGCTAAGACTATATTCAACTAATAAAGACATCCAAATCTCCAAAGCTGACTTAGTTTTAAGAGATTCTTTATTTCCAATAAGGCCTTGAATTTACAGAAAAGCTTAATTTTCAAACTGAAAAGCACTCAGCTAAAAGCTTGCTAGTCTAAACTTGAGAAAAAAGTGGCAGTTTAAATTTTATTTAAAGGATAATAATATTAAAGCTAGTAAATTTAATGATTATGAGGAGGATAGTCTTAGACTCATTTATAAATTTATAAATGCAATATAACTTAATATTGTTAATTTCTATATTAAATTTTTGGTTTATAATATAATTTTGTCTGAATATTCGCTGTAAATTATATTTTGATGATAATCTTTTATCTTATAATTCTCTATATTCTTTGCATTACAAAACTCAAGTTTGAATTAGTAATATTAATTATTCTGTAATTAGTAAATAGAAGTATAAGGTGGTGTAAAAAATTAAATGTTTCTAATTAAATTTGAAGAAGCATACAATTTTAATTATTCTTACTTCTTTGATATGTTTTTTTGGATGTGAGCACTCTACACACAACTAGCGATCCAAATTTTGAGGATGATTTAATTATTTTAAGAAATCTGCAAGTCATATTTCGGTTAAGATACTATTTATGAGATTATAAGAATAAATCTAATCGTAATTTTTGATTGATTTACCTCATTCTGAAGATAAGATTACGTTGAGCATTTTAGCTATAATATAATGTTTATTGCAATAATTAAATATAAAGTCGGAGGGGAGCACGAATCTCAGCACCTCCCTGAAATAAAAAAATAGACATTTTAGGCTTATTTTTATATGAATATCTCGAAAAAAATGTGATTCAGTTTAAATTTGGACTTATTTATTATTATAAAATAGAAATTTTAGGCACAAAATTGACATGTTTTCAAAAATTATTCCTTTTTTAGTTTATGTTTTAACAAAAAAATATTTTTAAAAAAATTTTTGCTGATCAGTGAATATTACTTATGAATTAATTTTATTGAAAAACAATCTGAAATAAGAGATTATCTCATAATAAATTCTCCATCGTAAATAAGCTTAGATATGTGAACTTAAAATTAAGACTTTCAGTTCTAATCCTTAAATCAAACATATATTAAAATGCAGATTCTTGTTATTGAAATATAGAATTGTATATTCAAATCTGAGCTTATTTACGATGGAGAATTGATTATGGTCTCCGATTTCAGGTTGTTATAAATTTTTTGAAAATATGTCAATTTTGTGTCAAAAAATTCCCTATTTTATAATAATAAATAGGTCCAAATTTCAACTGAATCACATTTTTTAGTGATATTCATCGAAAAATATGCCTAAAACTGTCTAATTTTTTTTTGTTTCAGAGAGGTTTTGAGATTCGTGCTCCCGCGTTAAGTCTAATTCCATCTCGCTTAAGGCTTTTTAATAATACAAATTTAACTTTATATGACGCTTAATCAATAATTTAATTTTTTATATTAAAAATTACACCCATTATAGTATAAATTATTAAAATTGAGAAATTTAATTTATATGATAATTATTAAATTATAAAATAAAAATCTAAGACACCAACGCTAAATTTGGCTTGGATAATGGGATAAGCCGACCTTTTATAAATTGCCCTGACACATCGCTTTTATCCCCTGGAGGTGATTTAGTTTAGTAAATCGAGGTAAGTGGTGGTCTAATAGAGGAGGTTGAATTGTGGCCAACCCCAAAACCATGCGAAAACTGTGATACTTTATATTCCGTAGCCAATAAGCCTTAGATTAATAGCCTCTCATTGATGAAGTTATGGGATTCTAACTAGGAGCAATGGTTGCGGTAGAAATTCTCAAAGGAACTCAGCTTCTTAGTAGTAAGAGTGTGTTTCAGTAGCTCTCGTATATACACCTGCAAAGGTAATTATGTGAGGCCTATAATGTATTGGGCACTGTTGCACCTATTATAATCGTATTTATTGATGGCCCGATGGGTTACTCTTTAATTCATTAATGTTCCTTAATTTATAGGATTCATCACGAACACTTAATATTTATATAATTTTTATAAATATTATTTTAATTAATTCAATTTTTAATTCTTCGCGATTAATCATTTAGAAATGAAATTTATATAAAATTTTAGTTAAAAAAAGTTAATTCTGAGATATCAAATACATATTTTATATTTTTTGAAATAAAAAAATTATTATTTTCTCATTACTATCATCTTTAGCAATTTTTATTTTTTTAAATTAAGGTATAAAATTGCATTATTTTTTAATTAATTTAAAATGACTTTGTATGTGTAGGTAGTTTAATATTGGATTAAATTAATTTTAGGAATATATTTTGAGAATTTACAATTTTCTCACATAATTTTAAAATTTAGCAAGTTTGTTTTTTTGTTTAATGACTTAAGTTAAATAATAAGGAAGTATGTAACTTAACTATTAAAATTCATTGATTGATTGAGTCTAAATTTTTATCTTTGAAAAAGTATCTGAAAAATTAAAATAGTATTTTAAAATAAGATTAACTGTATGGTAAAAGTGAATGTGAAGTCACTAGATTAAGTTATCTAAAGTTGATCAAGAAAGTAAATTACCTGAGTAAGCTTTCCTTGGGAAATATTATTTAAAATATTTATCAATACCATCGAGTTGCAATTTTTCTTAGTTATAGGAAAATTAATGCATCTATTTTTAGTTTTAATTTTTAGATTTTTAAATAATTAATTAAGGAAGTTTTGTGTGCATTAATCTCAAAAAAAAAGTAGAGTTTTACCTTATAATTTAAATTTTTAAAATTCAATTTAAATGTAACGCTTTTGATTTTTTAATTCATTCATAGATTGCTTGAGTTTTAATTGGTGTGGAATTCTTAAAACAAATTGCATAAACTTGAGATTGAAGGGATTATAGAATAAGTAGCAAAATATAACCTAATTGAAAGAAAATGCACGATATATAGAGTAAATAGCAATTAATTTATTAATAGCGAAAAGTAATTTAATCATTCTTTATTTTAATTATATTTAAGAACATTATAATTAAAAATTTATTTTTAGCAAATTATTTAATATTATAAAACTATTTCCCTAATCATAACATAAGCACAAAAATACTTACGACTACAAAATCTTATATTTATAAAGATAAATGTATCAAATGTTAACATTAATTAAATTTAAAATTAGGAATGATGCCAAATATATTTGTGGTTAAAATAAAAGTTTTGTGTCTAAATCTCCAAAATGCATTAAAATATTAAGACATCTAAAGAAGAATGCTGTAATATAGCTGGAAATTTAATGGAAAATCAAATTAATTTATATATTAAATTAAAATAGAACTAATCGGCCGCAGTTAAAGTGTTCCAAATTTAAATAATTATTGCATCATTCGAAGCATAGAATTTTAAGAACTTTATATCCTTGCAAATTTTGTGTGGGAGCACTCAGTACAGAGTTATCAGCAACACAAGCTTTAATAGGACTTTAAGATAATGTGAGCATCATGTCTCTCTGCTGAGGCGATCATCAAAGAGGAAACTCATATTTTAATAAGCTATCGAAGCTACAAATCAGGGTGAATCAGTGATTTCAACTGCCACGAAGATGCAACTCTCCATTTATTAATTTAACTAATCCCCAATTTTAATCAAATTTTCTACTATAATGGATTTTTATTATATTTATTTTTCTGAAATTATGCAAGAGTTTTTATAATTTAAAAAAAGAAAGATCTTCTTTATAAGCAAATCTCGTAAAAAAATTCTTCGCATAAAAAAGTATTTTAAGGAAATCAAATTTATTAGAATCAAAAAGATAAATCATTCGCTATATAAAATTTTTATAAATAAAATCTCCTCATTAATTTAATTGATGTGGGATTTAATCTAAAATACTTTTTTTAATAAAAAAAACCCATTAAGTTGTGTATAATTAATTTCTTTATTATGTTTTCAGCTTTGTTTTTTAAATTCTAGTTTTCCGTTGACCTTTCTACGGGCTGGAGTCCATTTGTAGCATGTGGAGATAGTCACAGTTGAAAACCGAGTTTAAATCTAGGTGGAATTTTTTTGAAAAACCGAAAAAAATTTAAAAATTTAAAACCGTCTAATTATTGTGTTAGGGTTACCGTTATGTCACTTACAGTCTCTCCGGAGATTCCCATTGGTATAGGTGGCTAGGATAGGGCGAGCCGGCAGTAGTAGGCGTCCCGGGTGTACCTCTTGGCCAGTGCGGAGTGTCTCCCAGAGGGAAAGGGGGTTTTCGAACCCCACCGGTGACCTGAGGCGGTGTGTCCTGAGAGTCGGTGTTTACAGAGAAGACTTGATAAGGATGGGTAGAGCAACAGTAACAGTGAAAACGTATAGGAGGTCACCGGTGGGGTTCGAACCCCTTCCCTCGGGGAGACACTCCGCACTGGCCAAGGGGTACACCCGGGACGCCTACTACTGCCGGCTCGCCCTATCCTAGCCACCTATACCAATGGGGAATCTCCGGAGAGACTGTAAGTGACATAACGGTAACCCTAACACAATAATTAGACGGTTTAATTTTAATTATTTTCGGTTTTTCAAATAAATTCCACCTAGATTTAAACTCGGTTTTCAACTGTGACTATCTCCACATGCTACAAATGGACTCCAGCTGAAGAAAGGTCAACGGAAACTAGAATTTTAAAAAACAAAGCTGAAAACATAATATTAATCAAATTATAATAATGCTAAATTTTAACCCTAAACAGGCAATCTAAAGTCTTCTAGGGAAAGGGGACCTTGACGTCTGTCTCATATTCTCTGAATTTTATACCTTTAAGTGCTTCCTCTATCTCAGATAACTGAGTGTTAGGTTTCATAGGTTGCTTGATTATTACTTTGTTTACAAACTTTTTCAAAGGTTCTGATACCTTGTCTATCTTACAATGTCTTGTTGCGAATTTTTCATCCATCTGATTTAATATCGTGTTTTTTTTCTCTCTGATAAAGTTATAATTAATTCTCAATTTTTTAAAAAGTTAAAGATTAATTTGATGATTTCCTATATCCTATTTAATTTAATAAATTTTAATTAGATAAATTTTATTCTGAAATAGTTAATATCCAACATAAATTTGCACACTCCTCTGCTTAAAGATATTTTATTCACAGATGTTTAATGATCTTCAGTTTGAAAACTGCCATTAAGACATTAAGAAATGATACAGTCACAGATGAAGTGATATGCCTATAAATGGAAGTAAGCGAATTTCCTTATAATAGTGTAATTAAAAAATTAATATGTCTTAAGTTCAGTATTTCAAGACTTTAATTTTTATTTTTAATCATTTGTAAAATTTGGCAAGAAGATTTTAATTTACAATCTAATTTCTATATTTAACAATAAAAATTATTAATTTATAATTTCATTATAAAATTAAAGAGCTATAAATTTATATTCCGATGGAATTATAAAATTAGCTAGTTGATATTTTAATTTTATATTAAATTGTAATGATATTGTGAGATAATCGAAGAGGAATTAGGAAATTAAACGCTATCATGTTTTTACGTGAGTGGAGACATTGCTGTTGGTTTGAGAGTGGATTTGAACGGAATGATCCAGTTTGATGAGGAAGTTTGGAGGCAGATTCACAAGACTTATTTTGAAAGCCGTTTCAAATTTAAACTTTTTTTTAAAGACTTTTAATATTAAAATCCTATTAATTATATATAAGTTATCTTTATGAAATTATGAGGCAAATAAATGTATTTGGGAAATTCTAAATTTGTAAGGGAAAAATTTTTGGGTT